>JAGYYJ010002334.1:0-22384 GCA_019671005.1 Hibiscus mutabilis | reverse complement strand
AAATATAAAAAAAGGAGAGCATGCTCATGCATCTCCTAAATTGACCACTTCCTTGTTACGCTCCACATGGGCACCATTGTAGTGCTTCAATCTTTGTCCATTAACTTTGAATTCATGGTTGTCGAGATGGACTTGATTATCACAAGACCATGGGAGAATGGTTTGACGACTTCAAATGGTCCCGACCATCTTGATTTCAACTTTCCCGGAAAAAGTATTGAATAGAGAACTAGTTGCCCTCGCGTGAATTGCCGGGGCAATAGTTTCTGTCATGCCATCGCTTGTTTTTCCTTGTAGATTCGCATTGTTATAGGCGAGTGCACGAAATTCTTCTATCTCATTGAGATCCATCAAACGCTTTTGTCCGCACTTTCCCAATCCATATTCACGGCCTTGATTGCCCAAGACGCTTTGTGCTCGATTTCCACCGTAGATGACATGTTTTACCATAGACAAGTCGGAAGGGGGACATACCTAATGGTGTTTTGAATGCAGTGCGATATGCCCAAAGTGCGCCATCTAGTCTTAATGACCAATCCTTCCTTGAGGGATTTACAACTTTCTCGAGTATTCCCTTCAACTCCCTGCTGAAATTTCGCTGCCCGCTGGTTTGTGGGTGATATGCCGTGGCGATCTTGTGTGATATGCCGGCGCTGCAACATCTTGGCAATTAGTCTGTTGTCAAAATGCTTGCCCCCGCCACCGATAATAATTGCTCTCGCATCCCAAACCGTAAATATGTTTTTCAGCAAGAATCGCTGCACGGTCTTGGAATCGCTGTTGGGAAAGCGCTTCTACCCATTTAGACACATAGTCGACGGCAAGTAAGATGTGTAGAGGTTGCCGAATGAAGATGGGAAAGGTCCCATAAAATCGATCCCCATACATCGAACAGCCCACCTCGATGATGTTCGAGTGGCATCTCATGTCGCCTAGAGATATTGCCCGCCCTCCGCAACGATCACATTGCTTGTAAAAGTCTTGGGCATCTTTGTACAATGTTGGCCAATACAAACCGGATTGCAAAACTTTGGCCACATGTACGAGTTCCTCCAAAATGTCCTCCATAGGTGAAGAATGGCATTGCCGAGTACATTCTCGTTGTTCTTCTTCAGTGGACACATCGGCGATAACCCGATCTGCACATTGTTTAAACAAAGAGGCTCGTCCCAAAAGTAATGCTTAGCATCATGGCGAACCGCTTTTCCTTGGTGAGTAATGCCATAAGGAAAATACCACAAACAAGGAAATTAACTAAATCCGCTGCATCAGGGTATTGCCGAGGCATGCATGTGCCGCCGTGGGCGATCGCTTCCCAAATTGCCGAGGCGCGCTGCCAAAGACAAAAGACCGCCGCGGCCGCCGAGGCCGGTTGCCGAGAGCGCCATGGTTGCCGAGGCATCCATGGGTTGCCGAGGCGCCAGGGTTGCCGAGGCGCCGAGGGTTGCCGAGGCAACTAAAATTTGTTCATCCGGGAATGCATCGCATATCTCTAGATCCGCCCTCCTCCCTATTGTGCTCCAAACGTGATAAGTGATCGCCACTTGATTTTCTGCTCTTTCCCGCCCCACTTTCAATATCAAATTCTTGTAAAAGTAATATCCAACGAATCAAACGAGGTTTAGCATCCTTTTAGCAAATAAGTATTTGATTGCCGAATGGTCCGTATGAACAATTACCTTTGTACCAATTAAATAGGATCGAACTTGTCAAATGCGAAAACTACAAATAGTAACTCTTTCTCCGTTGTTGTGTAATTCACTTGAGCACCATTAAGAGTTTTACTAGCGTAGTATATCACATGGAAGGTCTTACCTCGTGCTGGGCCTAGGATCGCTCTACCACAAATCACTTGCATCACACATGAGCTCAAAAGGTAGCGCCCAACTGTGGAACGACAATGGGTGCCGAGGCAAGCTTTTTCTTTAGGGTTTCAATGCTTGAGTGCAAGAATCATCAAAATCAAGACTTTATCCTGCTCAAGCAGATTACACAAAGGTTTAGTGATTTTAGAAAAAATTATGAATGAACCTCCTGAAAAACCTCGCATGTCCGAGAAAAAACTTCAATTTTTAACCGAATTTGGTGGGGTAATCTCTCGATCACGCCCACCTTGGCTTTGTGTCTACTTCAATTCCTTGATGAAATCTTGTGGCCGAGCACTATTCCTTCATCTACCATAAAATGGCATTTCTCCCAATTGAGGACTAAATCCGCTTTTTCGCATCTTGCCAACACCTTCTAAATTGCCGAGACAAACCGTCCGGGTCATTACTAAAAACCAAAAATCATCCATGAAGATCTCAAGGAAGTCTTCGACCATGTCCAAAAGAGTGCCATCATGCATCTTTGAAGGTTGCCGGGCGCTATAATAATCCGGAACGGCATCCTTCTAAGGCATAAGTACCGTATGGGGCATGTGAAGGTTGTCTTTTCTGATCTTCTGGTGCTATGGCAACTGATTGTAACCTCAATAACCATCAAGAAAACAATAAAAGGGTTTACCCGCAAGACGGTCAAGCATTTGATCAATAAAGGGTAATGGGAAGTGATCTTTCCTAGTGGCTTTGTTTAGCTTTCGATAGTCCATACAAACCCTCCAACCGGCACACCCGCTGGGATAAGTTCATTATTTTCATTGCTTACCACCGTTATACTTCTCCTTTTTTCGGTACACATTGTACCGACTTACCCACGTATTTCATCGTGAGATAGGGTATATAATGCCACACAAGCCACTTGATGATTTCTTTCATTACAACCCTTTCATGGCATGATTCAGTCTCCTCTCGGGCCTCAATTGAAGGTTTGTGATCATCTTCCAACAAGATCTTGTGCATGCACACCGCCGGCTAATTCTTTCAATTGTCCACAATTGTCCACCCTATTGCCTTTTTATGTAGCTTCAACATCTTGAATTGTTTCAACTCAAGAATTGGTGGTTGTTCAATGAGGGGGTTTTCGAGCTTACCTTCCTTACCCGAGTAGTCCAAAGGGTTCAAAGTATGTACCGGGTCGATTGACTAGCCAATTTGCCTCTTTGTTGTTCCTCATCGACCGCTTCTTCATACTCTCATGTTCCTCTTGATCGGCAAATGTAGCTGCCGAGGCAACTAAATTCCTCATCGGTTAAACTCGCCGCGGCATGAAGAAGTTGGCATTCTTCTCGATCATCGGCATGCCTTAGTGTTTGGAACACATTTAGTTTAACTTGCTGGTCATTCACCTCATTGTGAGTTCTCCTTTTCAACATCAATCAAGGTTCTCCTCGCTGCTAGGAATGGTCTCCCCGAGAATGATAGGTGCATGCTCATCCGCTTTCACAATCCAAAACAATAAAGTCACGGAAAATAAATTTATCAACTTTTACCAAGATGTCCTCGATTTTTCCCTCCGATGCACATAGGATCTGCTCGCTAGCAGCAGCATAACAAGTAGGTCTTGCCTTCCCGATTCCTAGTTTCGAAAAACCGATTTAGGCATCAAGTTTATGCTAGCCCCAAGGTCGCATAATGCTTTCCCGATATAGTGATTTCCAATGGAACAGGGTATTGTGAAACTTCCGATCCTTCAACTTGGGTGGCATACGACAGTAACATTGCCATGCATCCTCTCTCATGCAATCGCTTTCAAACTCTCCTAGCCTTGTTCTCTGGACACAATGTCTTTAAGAAACTTGGCATAGTTTGGCATTTGTTCAATTGTTTCCACCAATGGCAAGTTGATGTGGACTTGCTTTAGGATATCAAGAAACTTCTTGAATTGGTATTCTTGCTTTTGTCGCTCAACCTTTGTGGGAATGGTGGTGGAAGTCGGATATCTTCGATCCTTTCATTGGTTTGAAACCCGATTGACGGCATTGCCGGACATCCGAGTTGCCGAGGCATTATCAACCGGGGTTGCCGAGGCATGCTTATCGCAAGTTGCCGAGGCGCCTTATCGCGCCGCCGCCGAGGCATGCTTATTGCCGCTGCCGCGCGCAATTCCTGGTTCAAAGATCCGAGGCTTTGCCGCCAGGTTCGCCTTGATCTTTTTGTGGAGTTTTGTTTGACGAGCGGGTTTGAACCTCTCTGTTGTTGGCCACTTCTAGTGGTGATTGCCTTACATTGCTCATGGCCGCCTTCTTGCGACTTCAAGATCGCTAGGTAAACCTCCTTGTGGTCTAGTGTTCGCATTTTGAGCAAACCGTCCGACTTGATTTTCCAATGATTTGATTGCCGCCTTGGTTTTGCAATCTCATCTCGGTCCTGTTAATAAAAGCATCAGCTTCTTTTTATGAAATTACTATTCTCACCATATAAGATTCAGCCATCATAAAAGCATTTAGAGAATTTTCCAAAGAACTAGATGTTGTCGCTGTTGTTGCGCATCCGCTGTCGTGGCATATTCTCGCCGAATCCCGATGCTTGTGCATTCTGATTGTTCCGCTTAGAGCATTGTTGGGATTACTCCATGAAAAATTCGGGTGCTTCTTCCAAGCCGGATTGTATGTATTGACATCATGTTGTTGTTCGATTGTAATTCCCACATAGAAGCTTAGATTCCGATTCTCGCATACATTCGTAAGAATTATGGTTATCACCACATAACTCACAAAAAGAATCCATTACCTTGACTTCATGTGTGTTGTTTGGTTTTTGCATGTTCGACCATCTTGGTTAAAGCGCCAATTGTGCCGAAATTGAATCGATGATCCTAGTTCATGTATTGTGGCTTACGCCTAACTCCTCCTCTTCTAGTAGATGGGAATTGATAATCATTCTTGGCCAGCCTGCTTAAAATTTGCATTGCTTCTTCCGCGACTTATCTAGAGTATGCCGCTTGTCGAGGCATCTAGCATCATCCTTGTTGGTGTATTCACGGCGCTTGTAAAACATTGTTACTTGAGTCCACACCGAACTCCGTAGGGGGGCATTTGTGTAGAAGTTCTCTATATCGCCTCCCAAGCCTCGCACATGGATTCATCATCCGTCACGAAAAGAAGTAATGTCGCTACGGCTTATCACCAAATTTGTAGGATTAAATCTAGCAAGGAAATCACGACAAAGATCACCCAAGATGCTATGGATCCGGCAGAATGCTATTCAACCATGCTTTCGCCCTATCCTCAAAGGAATAGGGGAATAATCTTAATCGTAAGACATCGGGGTGACTCGTATCTTGAACGAGTTGCAAATCTCGAGGAAAGATTTCAGATGTTGTCGCATCTTCAGCTTGTCGAGCCGCCAAATTGACCTATTGTGTTGATCATATTAAACATTACCGGTTTCAACTCAAAGTGGTCGGCTTCACTTTCAGGTGCGAAACTCCTCGGGTTAAGTCCATCAAGATCTTCTTCAAGATAGTCTCGAATAGTTCTGCTTCGCAAGAATCACTCCTCCTCCCGCTCAACATCTTGATTCATATTGCCGCCTTGATTTGCCATTGCTTCTCTTATCCTTCGCGCCTAAGTCTTTGTAAGGTTCGCTCGATTTCGGATCAAAGGGATATTCTCGTGAAGTCGGTCTCGCCTGTCATATACCAATGCAAAACCAAAGTTTGTTAGCCCTTTGAATTTTAAACAAGAAAAATAAAAAGAAAGTGCAAGAAAATAAAAACAAAGTCGCTATTGCCAATCCCTAAACGGCGCCAAAAAACTTGTTTGTAATAATAAGCTACGCAAATGTGCAAGTATACACGCGCAAAGTTATAGTATAAAAGATATCGCTCCACAGGGATTGGTGCCACTTCAAGAATCTAGTCTCTTGCAATCAAAAAAAGTAAAAACACAAATAAAAGATTATAGAAGTTTAACTAATAACTAATCTAGAAAGCAAATAAAGTAAAAGAAAAGATGAATTCAAATGAGAGAGAGATAGGCCAGGTTATCGTGAGTTGAGGTGTGATAGCCGATTGATTGTCTTGGTAAAAGAGTGCACGGGCAACTCAGCTGCCGTGGGCAACTTGCACAACGGGGGTTGCCTTGGCAACTAATCGATGGTTGCCTCGGGCAACTAGTTGGGCAACTACTTGGGCGACCGGGCAGCAACTTCAAGGTTCGGCGAGCGCTCTTCAATGGTTTCTTCTTATCCCTAAGTCGAAACTCTAGCTACTTGTGCATGCCTTGATAATACATCCTCGCGTGAATCAAGGGTGAACAACAACCAATCTTGCGCCTTTCTTAGCCGCTGAAATCCTTAACTTATTCCTGCCGGATTAATCTTCACCATCATTGATTGAATAAAGATCATATTCATTCGCTTTTGAATCTAACTCTCCCCGATATTAGATAAATGGATGAAATCACGAGATCCTCTCCCAATTCACTCGCAAAACAAGAATAAGAACCAAGAATGAATAAACCTTGAAATAGAAAAGTGCAAACTCTTATTACCTAAACAAAAACCAATAGTTTCTCACAACCACAAAACACAATAACCATAGCCAAGTAAATTTAGTTCATGGCTAGGTTCCAAAGAAACACAAGATAAATAATCCCTAGCATGAACCCAATCGAACAAAGAAGAAAAGAAGAAGGCTTGTCGAAAATCCTCCTTGCCCTAGATGCTTGTCTTAAAAATTCCCTTGCTTCCTCTCTTGGACTTGTCGAAATTTCCTCTTGCTCTCTCTCTGGATTGTCGAAATCTCCTTGCTATTTATAGGCTAGGCCAAAGTCCTTCTTTGAGGAGGAGTTTGAGTTGGAATTAAATTATCTTTAAAGAATATAATTTTTATTATAATTTTATTCCTATTAGAACTTCTCCTATCTTCTGGACAATCCTTCCTGAGGGATTTACAACTTTCTCGAGTATTCCCTTCAACTCCTGCTGAAATTTCGCTGCCCGCTGGTTTGTGGGTGATATGCCGCGGCGATCTTGTGTGATATGCCAAGCAAAAATCTTGGCAATTAGTCTGTTGTCAAAATGCTTGCCTTCATCATCGCCGATAATTGCTCTCGCATCCCAAACCGTAAATATGTTTTTCTCGCAGAATCGCTGCACGGTCTTGGAATCGCTGTTGGGAACTGAACTGCTACCCATTTAGACACGTAAAGGATGGCAAGTAAGATGTAGAGGTTGCCGAACGAAGATGGGAAAGGTCCCATAAAATCGATCCCCATACATCGAACAATTCCACCTCGAATGTTCGAGTGGCATCTCATGTCGCCTAGAGATATTGCCCGCCCCCGAACACACATTGCTTGTAAAAGTCTTGGGCATCTTTGTACAATGTTGGCCAATACAAACCGGATTGCAAAACTTTGGTCAGGTACGAAGTTCCTCCAAAATGTCCTCCATAGGGTGAAGAATGGCATTGCCGGGCACAGATAACCCGATCCGCATATTGTTTAAACAAAAGAGGCTCGTCCTAAAAGTAATGCTTAGCATCATGGCGGAACCGCTTTTCCTTTGGTGAGTAATGCCATAAGGTAAAATACCACAAACAAGGAAATTAACTAAACTAGCTACATTGGTATTGCCGAGGCATGTGCCGCCGCGGCGATCAAATCCCAAAATTGCCGAGGCGCTGCGCCAGCAAAGGCCCGCTGCAAATCCAGGTTGTCGAGGCGCAAATCCATGGTTGCCGAGGCGCATCGGTTGCCGAGGTATGCGCGGCCCATGGTTGCCGAGGCAACTAAAATTTGTTCATCCGGGAATGCATCGTGATATCTCTAGATCCGCGCCCTCCTCCCTACATTGCCTTCTTGTAGATCAACATTTTGATCGCCTTTTTTCCGGTCGATTTACTAGCCAATTTGCCTTTTTCTTGTTGTTCCCATTGACCGACTCTTCATACTCTCGTCCTGTTCCTCTTGATCGGCAATGAAGTTGCCGAGGCAACTAAATTTCTCGCCGGTTAAACTCTGGTCATTCACCTCATTGTGAGTTCTCCTTTTCAACATCGATCAAGGTTCTCCCTCGCTGCTAGGAATGGTCTCCCGAGAATGATAGGTGCATGCTCATCCGCTTCACAATCCAAAATAATAAAGTCAGCGGAAAAATAAATTTATCAACTTTACCAAGATGTCCTCGATTTTTCCCTCCGATGCACATAGATCTGGCTTACTAGTCAGCAGCATAATCATTGTAGGTCTTGCCTTCCCGATTCCTAGTTTTTGAAAAACCGATTTAGGCATCAAGTTTATGCTAGCCCCAAGGTCGCATAATGCTTTCCCGACATAGTGATTTCCAATGGAACAAGGTATTGTGAAACTTCCGGATCCTTCAACTTGGGTGGCATACGACAGTAACATTGCCATGCATCCTCCTCGTCATGCAAAATCAATGCTTTCAAACTCTCCTAGCCTTGTTCTCTGGACACAATGTCTTTAAGAAACTTGGCATAGTTTGGCATTTGTTCAATTGCTTCCACCAATGGCAAGTTGATGTGGACTTGCTTTAGGATATCAAGAAACTTCTTGAATTGGTATTCTTGCTTTTGTCGCCTAACCTTTGTGGAATGGTGGTGGAAGTCGGATATCTTCGATCCTTTCATTGGTTTGAAACCCGATTGACGGCATTGCCGACAACCGAGTTGCCGAGGCATTATCAACGGGGTTGCCGAGGCATGCTTATCGCAAGTTGCCGAGGCATCCTTTATCGCGCCGCTGCCGAGGCATGCTTATTGCCGCCGCCGCGGCAATTCCTCGGTTCAAAGATCCGAGGCTTTGCCGCCAGGTTCGCCTTGATCTTTTGTGAGTTTTGTTTGATGAGCGGGTTTGAACCTCTCTAAGTTGTTGGCCACTTCTAGTGGTGATTGCCTTACATTGCTCATGGCCGCCTCTTGCGACTTCAAGATCGCTAGGTAAACCTCCTTGTGGTCTAGTATTCGATTTTTTGAGCAAACCGTCCGACTTGATTTTCCAATGATTTGATTGCCGCTTGGTTTTGCAATCTCATCTCGGTCCTCGTTAATAAAAGCATCAGTTCTTTTATGAAATTACTATTCTCACCATATAAGATTCGCCATCATAAAAGCATTTAGAGAATTTTCCAAAGAACTAGATGTTGTCTGTTGTTGCCGCGCAAATCGCTGTCGTGGGCATATTCTGCTGAATCCCGATGCTTGTGCATTCCGATTGTTCGCTTAGAGCATATATCGCCTCCCAAGCCTCGTACATGGATTCACTATCCGCCAAAAAAAAGTAATGTCGCTACGGGGCTTATCACCAAATTTGTAGGATTAAATCTAGCAAGGAAATCACGACAAAGATCACCCAAGATGCTATGATCCGGCAGAATGCTATTCAACCATGCTTTCGCTCTATCCTCAAAGGAATAGGGGAATAATCTTAATCGTAAGACATCGGGGGTGACTCTGTATCTTGAACGAGTTGCAAAATCTCGAGAAAGATTTCAGATGTTGTCGCATCATCTTCGCTTGTCGAGCCGCCAAATTGACCAATTGTGTTGATCATATTAAACATTACCGGCTTCAACTCAAAGTGGTCGGCTTCACTTTCAAAAAAACAACTCCTGGGTTAAGTCCATCAAGATCTTCTTCAAGATAGTCTCAATAGTTCTGCTTTGCGCAAGAATCACTCCTCCTCCCGCCAACATCTTGATTCATATTGCCGCCTTGATTTGCCATTGCTTTTTATCCTTCGCCTAAGTCTTTGTAAGGTTCGCTCGATTGATCAAAGGGATATTCTCGTGAAGTCGGTCTCGCCTCCGTCATATACCAATGCAAAACCAAAGTTTGTTAGCCCTTTGAATTTTAAACAAGAAAAATAAAAAGAAAGTGCAAGAAAATAAAACAAAGTCGCTTATTGCCAATCCTCAAACGCGCGCCAAAACTTGTTGCGCTGTAATAAGTGCTACGCAAATGTGCAAGTATACACGCAAGTTATAGTATAAAAGATATCGCCTCCACAGGATTGGTGCCACTTCAAGAATCTAGTCTCTTGCAATCGTAAAAAGTAAAAACACAAATAAAAGATTATAGAAGTTTAACTAATAACTAATCTAGAAAGCAATAAAGTAAAAGAAAAGATGAATTCAAATGAGAGAGATAGGCCAGGTTATCGAGTTGAGGTGTGATAGCCGATTGATCGTCTTGGTAAAAGAGTGCATCGGCAACTCAGCTTGCCGCGGGCAACTTGCACAACGGGGTTGCCTTGGCAACTAATCGATGGTTGCCCGGGCAACTAGTTGGGCAACTACTTGGGCGCCCGGGCAGCAACCTTCAAGGTTCGGCAGAGCGCTCTTCAATGGTTTCTTCTTATCCCTAAGTCGAAACTCTAGCTACTTGTGCATGCCTTGATAATACATCCTCGCGTGAATCAAGGGTGAACAACAACCAATCTTGCGCCCTTCTTAGCCGCTGAAATCCTTAACTTATTCCTAAGCCGGATTAATCTTCACCATCATTAGATTGAATAAAGATCATTTTTCTTTAATCTCTGCATGGAAATCAAATTCCTTTGGGCTTGGGCTTTGCTCCATGTCATCTTGGGCTTGTAAAGTCATCAATTTCGACATCCCTATTGCATTTTCTTTGTCGACAAATTGCCATGGCAACTGCCTGCCTCCTCCTTCATGCATTGCCTCGCAACTAGCTCGCATATCCTTCATGCATTGCCCTCGCAACTAGCTCGGCATTGCTTTGGCAAGTGATCCCCGCACATACACACAACCGTGTTTATCAGACTATTAAATAACTGTACTTCAATCAACACAAGATTTAGAAAATTAAAGTTTAAAAATAACTAAACTTTGCCAAAAGAAAATTATTATAAAGGAAGAATCAGGCATAAAAGCCAACATTTTAAAATTGCCGTCATCCCCCCACCAACTAAAATTAGTTCTTGTTCGCTCAATAAACAAACCAATAAACGCTTAACGGTCTTGCTCATAATACCAAAGAAAACCAACTTGTTTGTTAAATAGGCAATCTTAAACAAGATACAACCCCATGCCAGAGTCTCGCCAAACAGGTTGAACCATCCTTCCTGGTTGCATCGACCGTCACTGGCCAACACTATGCCTACCAATTGCAAGTATGCACGCTCTCCTTGATCAATAAAAAGATATCAATGCTTAGATTGGTGCCACTAAGAATAGGCATGTAGGGAAAAAAGTAAAAGAAACCTTGAATTTGAATTTGAATGATCAAGAACCAAACTAGAATGCAATAAAGTAAAAGAATAAATTTGATATCTTATCACTAGAGGATAGCTTATCGCCAGTTTGAAAACATCATCATGCCATGGCCGCCTTGAAGAGGCAAGAACAACTCAACTTTTCCAACATCACGGCATCACCTATCCGCTTGATCCAATCAATCCTTTCTTATATTTTTGGGTTCATCTCTTCTGACTGGACATAACTACTTGGCAACAAATGCTTGCACTCACCGTCATTCCGCGTCACAACATGCAGAGCGCCTTTTCAATGGTTACTAAAAACAATCTATGACCCGCATATAGGTAGCCTACTAACTTCTTTTTATGTAATGCATGATTCTAACAAACTAATGCAACTAAATGTACTTGAAAAACAAGCAAAGCAATACATATGAAAACAATACTTAGCGAGGTAACAAATAACCAACTTGTCCTTTACACAAGAGAAGCCTCAAAAACAAGCAACCTTGGGTGTTTTACCTTAAAATAGGGTTTTTTGTTTGTTTACCTTATTTAATTTGTCCTTTTATTTGTGTATTTATTAATTCTTATCCGGTATTAAGACTTGTTTTCGCTTTGCTTTTAACTTTTCATGCATTATTACATTCGCATTATATAAAGGTACTGGATCAAGTGGTTTACCCGATCAGAAAGTCTTTCACCATGGAAAAAGGTGTCTTAGGAAAAGAAGAACTCAACTTGTCAATCAGACATTGGTCAGAAAACCAGAAGGCCCAAGGGGATGCTTTATCCTAGTGAACGCGTGATAGCCGGCACACACTATAACCTTCTTCAAAAGAACAACCTATGGATCTTCAAAGATCTGAAAGAATGGATCAAGATTGGCACAAGATAGATAGCCTAGTTATGTGACATTGCACAATTGAAGTGACATCCGGGTCAACTAATCCTCCCGAGCCATTTTTCAGTTCTGAATCCTCCCACTTTGCTCCTTCACCTTCAATGGACAGACATGATGCCCACAAAGAGAAGAATACACCGCTCTTCTTAATCAGAAAATTCAGAAGATTGAATCTACGCAAACCTCCGAGGAATCAGAATTATATTCTTTGAAGCTCAAAAACTTTACCGGAATGAGCGACACCGTCAATGGTTTGATCAAACTTCGAGAGAGGCAGCTAGTATTTGCATGGGAAACATTAGAGATTCACTACCTGCACATCCGGATGAGGAGAAAAAAGCATACATGCTTGCCTGGGAATATATGGATTGCGATCTTTCCAAGAATTCTGGGAACATTGATGTGGCCATATTCTAGACATCTTTGAGCAGATAAACGGCGAGAAAAACCCAAGACCAGCTATTTTGCCAAGACCTTTATTTCTAAATGCCAAAACACACGAAGAATGGCGTTTTTCCTAGGATGCGCACAACTGTTACAGGCGGATTCAGAGCCACATGTGGAAGACGCGATGAGGGTTCTACCGGGAATATCCTTCCAAGATTTTTCGCCTTTACGGGAATACTTAATAAAAGAGTGGCAGAGAGGACTTGAAACAAAGAAATGGGCCAGCTTTCTTCAAATATCCAAGACGAAGACATAGCTTGAGGTTCCCTAGACACCAAGGCTCTTACTTTTATATAGTTGTGGTGATTTCAATTGGTCACTGATGTTGGGGCTACATGGGGATTTCCTTTGTTTATTCATTTTAGTGTCCCACCTAAATGATCACGATGTAGCCATTCCCAACACCGCTGGATTGAGCTTACTGAATTTCTTTCAAAGGGGAGTTCGAAGAAAAGTTCGCATCATCATGAGGGCTGGGGGGATCATTATGCACCGGATTAGGTGGAAGGAGACACCGAAGGCACATGACCACCCTGCATCATGATCTTTGGAGAGACGCTTAAGGGTAAAAGATATGATTCCCGGACAAAATAAGGACCAATAGTGTTTCACTAAGAGCTTTTAAAAGGGTGGTACCGTCTCAAGCTGATATCTTACTAATGAACCTCAAGAAATTAAAAGAAAATGGACATCCAACAAACTTAACATGGAAAGGAAATCATCCATAAGGCAAGCTGAGGTTGATGCTAGAATGATTCATTATCTAATAGAAACAAATGCAGATTTGGATCATTTGAACACTTTATCAAAAAAGATACCCTCATACAATAAAAAATATAAAGCAAGTTTTGAAGGTAATTGCATAGCCGTGGAAAAAGAAAGAATGAATGGTATCCGCTTGGTGGAAGAAGATCGCCTTCTCACAAGAGAATGGCACGGAGAGTGAGATCTAAAGTCGCTTGAAACATGGAGGAAGAAAACGGGTCTCCAAGAATTTATTGACGAAAAAGGAAAGACTTCCAAGAAAGTTTATTGCCTTGAGGTTAAATCATGAGAGGGAAAATGTCACTCAGATAAAGAGAAAAAGTCCAATGGGTAAATGGAATAGACTATTAGAAATGCAAAAGTTGTAACAAGGATACTATTCAAAACCGATCAAAGCCAAGTCAAAATAACGAATTGGATGTAGGCTATGGTGGAGAGAGAGACCCCTCTCGAACGCATCGCCAGAGAAATGGCTTCAATCGAGCTACAAGAGCATAGAGCGCGAAGTAGGAATGTTAAGAGTCCAATTAATTTCTTGGTGCTGAATCAAGGAAGATTATAAAGGAAAGAATTATTGTATTTGAGGAGGCTACAAAATGTGTTGGGACACTTAGTATTATTGCAAAGGAGATCAAAGGCGGGGACGCCGTGGATGGTACTGGGTGATGTAGATCAATATTACGCAAACTTGATGGTGGACATACGCTGAGTCGCTGTGCATGCGAATGATTCGCCGCCGAGGCTGAAACACTGACCTTCATAGTCCTGCAATGGAAGAAGCACTCCAGCTAACAAGTTGCCAGCAATCGGGAAATTGTGAGTAGAGCTAGTATTTATCTACAGGGCTTTGTGTTGTATTTAGCCTTATTAGAATCTCTATTTTGTAATACGAACTCGCTGTAATTTGTAATCTTTAATTTCCAGGAAGTAGCTTAAAAGTGGTGACTACCAAATGAATCAAGATCAGATCTCCAGATACACTCTTGCATTACATCACATATCTCGTATCATTATAATACTTATCTTTCAAATCAGACAATATGGTGAATATTGTTTCAGAGCGCTGCGGTAAGAAAATGTACTAACCCGCAATCATTCATCATCCGCATCTTACCTTGATTACAGCAAGCTCATGGAAGATGTGATAATCGCCCAGAAAAAGGACAAAGAGAGCTCGAGTCAGGGCTTGGAAGAGGTCGTTAAGCCTCAAGTGACCAGATCGCCACCGCAAAGATCGACAAGATCCGATATAATCGTATTGTTTACAAGAGTCTTGGAAAAAAGAGCGGAAGGAGAAACCATCCAAGAAACTGTGAGGGAATCTTAGCCTACTACACAAGGTTCAACCAATCAAGGCCAAACCCTGCTAGGAAAGCGCAGCATCGACTTCGGCAGGGAATGTCATCTAGTTTTCAACAGGGTGACCAAAACTCAACCTCGGATGCTGAAGCACTTTATGAAGAGGAGGTTCCACTCCAATATGGTCGAGCGGATCGTGTGACCGAGGTAGAGAAAAAGGAGGAGAGGTTTCGCTTACGAGAAAAAATTTAAAACGTTATACCCCATGGAAGACCGTGAATGACGTTGTTGACTTAACCGTGTCCGATCTTGTCCTACCGCCAAAATTTAAAACACCGAGTCTCGGTTAGTGATGGAACCACGTGTCCTTCCCACACAGCAACAATGTACTCGTCGCATTTACGTCACCTTAAGGACTTAGTGCCATCGATCTATTGTTTCCGCGACTGCTTAATCGAGCGCAAGTACGGTACACCGGGCCGAAAGTAAGGCAAATGTTAAGACATGGAAGATTTGTCAAGAGATTATCGAAAGCAATATAAGCATGTAATGATATGACCTCAAGAGGGAATTATGTTGGAAAAAATACGTTAAGTCCAATGAAGTTCACGGTAATACGCGCAGCGCATGGAAGGTCGCTTCAAATTTAGCCACCCTCCTAACACAGAAATTACGCTGTTATTTGTTAATGGCTCTGAAAGCGGCACTTTGATCGCCATTAATAACACGACATGTTGTTTTGTCGACGACCGACCTGGGGAGTCCCTGAACGGCAATTAAGAGTGGCACTGACAATGCAGCGGTCTCGGAACATAGTAAGAGGAATGGGCAACGCCACCAAGACTTACACCACTCAAGAACTTTATGCCTCACACACCACCAGCACTGGAAAACACAAAACTCAAATCAAAGAGAAAGAGAGGAAAACTTTCACTTCTACCTGTTACTGCAGCTTTATTCCCGCTATAAGGAGGCGACTGTCCGGCCCATACATCGCATTCCTCTTTCTGCCACAATTCTTCCCCTTTTGGTATAATCCGAATGCGATTGTGACTATCACTACGCAGGTCTCGACATCCCACCGAGAACCGCCCGCCTTCAAAACTTGGTGCGCACTTAATCACTCTCGGGATATCAAGTTTGAAGAACTGTATTGAGCTACTAACCCGCTAACGGCAATCATGTAAGGAGGAGCAAATGTTGTTGAAGAATACTTTATTATGGTGGACGCGATGATGCGCTAAATCAAATCCCTTACTGGTATTTCAACAGCTTACGCATGGCCTGTGTGATCGACAAAGGCATGATAATAAGGCGTATGATGTGGAGACATGCGAATTCCACTGCATCTATGGGCATGGCATCCAAGAATGCGAGATGAGTTCAAGATTGGTACAACAACCATGAACAAAAAGCAACAGAATTTCTTCGGCGAGTCCACGGTTAGCGGCCTGGACGCATATGACTGATAGCCCCAAATCTAAATACCGAAGGATAATTTTATCATTTCTCCTGTGCCGAATGCGTGTGCCTCCCAAGGAGAAACTAACAAGATGAGTCCCAGATCATCATTTCAAGACCATCCCCATTCCCATTCAAAGATACGGCAAACCCCCGAATTATGATAAATGTGACCACACGCCAAAAAAAACTAGAACATGGTCGTAGTAAAAGAGTCTACGCTTAAAAGACCAACAAAGCGAGAGATGTAAATGTTGGTGAGAAGGGCCATTTCACAAGGAGTGGCGAGTGTTATTCCTCCGAGGCTTTGAAATAAATCAAACAGATAGTGAAACGATACAACAAAGAAGGAGCTCACGCAGATGAGTTTGGAGAAAGAATCCTCCTCAAAGATAATGAGCCGCAACTGAGCCCAAGCCAAAGAATTTCTCAAGTTTCTGAGACATAGCGAGTACAACATAAAGGAACAACCACGAAAGCAAATCGCCAGGGATCACAAGATCGAATTTACTGGAAGTCTTAAGGTGCCACCGAGACGCTATTGCACCCACTAAATCAAACTTTTGTGCCCCTGTGATATTTCGCGGATAACTGAGAGGGATAGTGGGGCATATCACCTGTTTCATAATCATATAACATCTGATGACGATCCCTAAGGGAGGAACGGGTCCACCAAAGCTCTTGTAACATCACAACTCACCGCAGCGGCATGTAAGACTCGGCGACGATCAACAACGGTCGCGATTGAACGCCCCCGCCGGTGGTGACCCCGCAGAAACTACCAATAGATGGTTCTCGTACCTGCTTTCCCGCCACAATTCAAGAAGAGCCTGACGGTACGCGCAAAGAGGAACAATTGAAATCGGGAGGTGCCCTATTGGATCTGACCTACCGGTATGTGGATCGATTTTGTGGTAATGGGACATAAACCATCTTACACCAAGTGACAGGGCTATGGATACACTCGCAGTTGTCCTCATTGCATCGTAGTTAAATTTAGCCGGCTGCAAATTGGTCATGTGAGGCCGAGCAAGAAATTGTTGTTTCAATGACACTGACGCCCCTATATTCAAAATGACGGATGTTTGTATCGCCTGCTCCGAGTATTAGAACTAGTGAACGCCACGCTCGCTCGCTGGGAGGGAAGTCGGATCCTATCCTTGCTATCCAATTGTACCAAGATAATCAGATCAGAAACTTTTTGGGCCGAGGAGTCAAAGTAGGAAGCGGGTTGGGAATAAATTACAAGTGGAACCTAAGAGCTGTAAAGTATAATAACTAAGAAGGACTGCTTTGGGTCAAGTTACAACCAAGTGCCCAATGAGAAAAGAAGAATACAAGAGAAAAGAAGAACAAAGAAAAAGCCGATGAAGGAGAAGACATTCTGCGGAGGATCGATGTCTTTTTCCTAGTTTGAAAACCACTTTTGTCTCCTGAGATTCTTAACGGCCAGGTCGTAGTTGGAAGAGTAATCATGAAAATTAATGACTCAACCAGGAGGAGATATTCAATGAATCATATTTGAAGGGATGTACATCAACATGATAGCCGGGAGGACTGAGGCAAAGAAAACGTTAACTAACATCCGCCCCTACCGCTTCTCGGAAACACTGATAACCGAGCCAGCATTGATCTACCTGCGGGTTTTGTGAATAGACTGTAGTAATGCTCAATCAACCTTTGTTTTTCCCGTAAACAATGGGGGATCTCTTTGCATAGTGGCACCTATGTTAACTTTTTTGATTGAAATGAAAATATCCCCACTTTCCTAAATGACCAAAGTTTCATTTATTTCATTCATGCATTCTACATGTCATTCCCTTCATATAAAGCCGCTTTTTTTCCCAACAATACACCATTCTCATTTAATGCAGTTGCTCATGATTGATGATATGAATGATACCGGATCCAATCTCGGGAGGAATTTGAATGCCCCGAGGTCTCGAAAGAATTGAGGAGGATAAGATGATGAGATAGAAGTATGAGGTCCCTGAAGAGTTGAAGAGAATGGTTGCCAACGAAGAAAGGCAGATCATGCCCACCAAGAAGAAACAGAAATTGTAAACTTGGGGACAGAAGAAGAGAGAAAAGAAGCAAAAGGAACGACGCTTTCTCAAAAACCAAGCACGAATCGATAATCCTACTTACCAGAATTCAAGATGTTTTTGCTCGACTTATCAAGCTATGCCAGATCGAATATCGATAAGGGAACAACTGCCAACAAAATTGGAATGGCAAACCAATACAACAAAAACTTCCGGAGAATGAGACCGAGATGCTATTAAAGATCCGAGAAGAAGTAAAAATAGCTTGATGCTGGGTTTTTGAAGGTAGCCAAATACCTCAATGGGTTGCAAACATTGTACAAGATTAAAAGAAAAGACAAAAGTTCAGATGTTGAGATTATGTGATCTAAACGAGCCAGCCCTAAAGACAACTTCCCTTACTACATATTGACACGTCTGTGATAATACCGCAGATATCTTGGTTTTCTTCTGGACGCTACAAACTGGGGAGCAAAGATGGACTTAACATATGAGAAAACTACGCTCATAAATATGCCGGGCACTTTTGTTATCGGTGATGCCGGGGCTAAAGAACGCAGGGCAACATACCAAAGAGCAATGGACTCTTTTTCCATGACATGATGCACAAGAAATAGAAGTATACGGATGACATGATTGCCAATCCCGGTAGGAGGAAAGCACCTACAGAACTTGAGAAAACTATTCCAAAGACTACTGGCACCAAACTGAGGCTCAATCTCCTGTTGTAACTTCACTGCTACTTCTCCGAAAACTCCTAGGTCTCTGTGGTGCGTAAGAGGGATTGGGATTGATCCGATAAAGTAAAGGCCATTCAGATATGAGTCAAGAAAAGGAGCAAGCCATCTATTACCTAAGGTGAAATTCAATGATTACGTAAACGCGGTACCCGCCAAAGGTGCAGCCGTGGTTGTGCCTTCAGTTTGGGCTACTAAGCGCTTAGACAAGATATGTTGTACCATACTACTTGGTTGATATCCAAGCTAGACCCATTGAAGTTCTTAATGGAAGAGCCAAGACTAACGGAAGGATGGGCCGATGGCGTATGCTCTTATCCGACCCGATATTGTATACGTTAACCGTAAAGCCGTAAAGGGGAGTGCCGAGCAGATTTCCTAGCTAGTCGTGTTTCTGATGACTATGAGGCATTGAACTTTAATTTCCCGCATTTAAGACTTGATGTGCATTACAACCGAGAAGAGGTTTCGTATGATAAATCATGGAAACTTTACTCGATGGAGCCTCTAACGCCTCGGACATGGGATAAGAGCAAAGCTAATTTCTCCCGAGGACGTCTATTATCCTTTCACCAGCAGATTAGAATTCTTCCGCACAAACAATATAGCTGAATACGGCTATGCATCATGGGACTAAACTCAGCTATTGAGAGAAAGGTTAAGGAACTTCGAGTATTCGAGATTCATCCTTAGTAATTTACCAATTGCGCTGAATGGGAAACCAGGACCCGGGTTGGTCAAATATTATGAATTGATTCAAGAGCTCACCAAAGAGTTCGAAAAGGTCACCAATTACCTTCCGGAGAAGAAAATCGATGGCGCGATGCTTGAAAGGCCTGCCATTGTTGTAATGTACAAGAAGAGATTGATGGAAACCCATGGTACTATGACATCTTGCAATATGTCAAGCTTCAAAGTATCCGTAAGGGGCAAATGACAATGACAAAAAAACTGTAAAATGGCAACAAGATATGTCCTAGACGGAGATCTGAAGTTCTCCGGGTCTTAATGAAGTAAAATTGGAAGAAGCCGAATGGGTGTAGGCCGTACTGACCAGCAAATCTCATTGATGAAAAGACTAAAAGGCCATTTGTCATGGTCAAATGTACCAAAAAGCGATGATGATGCATACAACAAAAAATGTGCACCCAAGAGAATTCGTCAGGGGATCCGTGCTCAAGAAAATCCTCCCGATCCCGTCGTGATTCTCGAGGAAAGTGTGGATGCCCAACTAGGAAGGGTCAGACGTGGTAAAAGGGCCTTCTCAAGAGGAGCCCTAATCTTAACAAAAATGGATGGAGACGATGATGAAAAAAACCCTAAAAAAATTCGGAATGAAAAGAAATACTATGTTTGAAAAAAAAAAAAGAAAAAAAGAAGAAATGCTCAAGAACAAACCCGAAATATGGAGCCTTGAAGCAAAGAGAGGACTGAGTTGAAAACCCGTGAAACTGCGGGGCTCGATAAATTGAAAGGTTGAGCGGTTATCCCTATGAACACTGCGGAAGAGGGAGCCGACAGTGCAAAAGATTCTACACCTGGTGAAAATGATAATGTATCATTCATATCAAAGATAATAAAAGATCTTGTATTTTAGCCAGAAAATTTCTTCTTTCATGTGTCATACAATTTAAGATATCCCAAGCCCTTAATCGCCGATTAAAATAGCATTTTTGAACATCCAAGCCTTGCCTCTTGTTAATTTCATACAAATAAGCTAACATATGCTTATGGTAAACAAGAGATTTTGAGCAATACCGGTATCTAACCTTGAAAATGTTAACTCATTTCTAGCTCCCGCATAAATCTACTGCTGAAACAAGAGGGCAAAAACTTCGCGACAAGCCAAGATAAAGATGGCTAATGTGTACCAGCTATTCAAAGGAAGATGAGAGATAACAAGAGAGATCTCCCGAAAGTGAAACGGCGTAGGGCAATCTCTTGAAAGAAAAAGAAAAAAACCTAAAGCAAAACCCGAAAGGGTAAGCATGTCAATTCATTTGTCATAGCATTTTGTTTTATCTTTAGACAAGTATCTCGCAGATTCAAAGAGACATCGATGGCCATCGTGGTGTGAATCCCAAATGTGAAGATAATGTTTTTACATACAAAAGGCATATGTTTCCAAGCACCCGGCAGAGGTTCTATATAGGAAGAATCCTCCGCTTCCAAGGCTTTGTGGCTGAAAGTTTTATATAGGAAAAGCTTACAAAATTGGTGAAGACTAGCAGCTTTATATAGAAAGAACTCCCAGCCAAGGAATTCACCCATGACACACAAGGTTATATAGAAAACCCTTGTTGTGTTTGAAAGAAGAGTCTTATATAGGAAGGGCTCAGAGGCTTCAATGTCTTAGAGTAAAAGATTCTATATAGGAAGAACTGTAGCTCAAGATTTCGTGGTAAAAAGTTTTATATAGAAGGACTTACAGCTGCTCTGTGGTGAAGACTAGCAGCTTCTATATAGGAAGAACTCCCAGCCAAGGAATTCACCCATGATACACAAGGTTTTATATAGGAAAACTTGTTGTGTTGAAAGCGAAGAGTCCTATATAGGAAGGGCTCTGAGCTTTACTGTCTTAGAGTGAAAGGTTCTATATAGGAAGAACCCGTAGCTCGAGATTTCGTGACTAAAGTTCTATATAGAAGGACTGAAGGACTCATAACACCGAGGCTTGAGAGTGAAGGGTTCTATGAAGAAAGAGCCTATAACTCCAAGATCGGAAGGTGACGAAGCTCTATATAGAAGAACTTACGAGCCTAAAGATTACGGCTAAGGAAAAACGGAGGAGTTCGAGGAAAGAGCATGTGTTTATGAAGCTACAAATAGGGAAGTCGGATAAAAAATGAGTGCTAGGATCTTTTGCTTGGTTCACATCTCCATGAGAACAAGCAAAGAGGCAATCAATCACTCATTTTTATCTAACCTCTAAGTATTATATTAACATATTATACGACATACGAGGTGCGTAAGCGCAGTATACGCAGGTGTATTATATATGATATAAGTGGAAAGTATATATACATATTGATATGGTACATGTATCTATTAATATAATGATATATGGTTATATTTATGTTATAGATTTTATTATATTAGATGTTATGATATTATATATCAAGAGATATTAGATATAGATATTACATATCTGATGATATTACGCCTCAGTTATTGAATATATATATCATGTTGCATGTACATTGTTAAATTGTATGACGAGCGAACGCATGTCATATACGTAGTACGTACGCAGATCTGTATTACTATTATTTTCATATATTAATATGTATGACAAAATGAAAAAATCGAAAGCTCCCTAAATTAAAATGTCCAATTATTACAAAAATAATAATACATGCCCTGGCCGCCCAAGCCCAAGACCCATTTAACTCTAATTATTTTTGTGTAGATAACTACATTATTGACTGCATCTGATCCAACGGCCACGATCAATGGCGCGTAATATCTAGCCACCGCTGAACTATACGCCCGATCTGCCGAGTCCCACGCGCTATAACCCTCGACCGCCGAGCCCCACGGTCACGAGATCCGGAGCCGCCACCGATTGAGGCTTCATCCGGGCCGCTCCATCTCGCTCACCGACCGCTAGGATCAGATTCATCCAATGGCCGAGAACGCCTGGTCGGCAGACAACTCCCACCGC
>JAGYYJ010001565.1:0-22021 GCA_019671005.1 Hibiscus mutabilis | reverse complement strand
TGGCATCACTTTTGGATTTGGTACTCAGTACTTGCATGTCCTCCCACTTCTTTTTAAGCGATTTGTCCTCAAATTGTCATTGCCTTCATATGGAAAAGATCCATGACATTGAAAGTTGCACTTCGATATATTATCAGGCGAGCAATTTGTAAAGCATAATGTTTTACCTTCCACCACTTGAAACAGGACATCACTCCTCGGGAAGTAGTTTAGATTTCGTAGTTGAAGTCTTTCCTTTTCTAAAATGAACTAAACACAATCTCAACTTCAAGGTTACCTTTAGCGGCCCTTATTGACATTGCTCATGTGCGGGTTCTTTTTCGATATCTCCCCTGACTTGTTTGTGTAAGTTCTTGATATACATGCGCAGGCGGGTTAAATTACTCATATGATTTATTTGACTAAGATTTTATTTTTAGCATTTATTTATTATTAGAAGTTACTTATCTAATTAGGAGATTAGATTTTAGCATTTATTTTATTGTATTTAATTCCTAAGTTTAGTAGGATTAAAACTTCTCCATAGCCTATATAAAGGAGGCTTCACCCATTTGTAATTCAGATTTCATTGATTAATAAAAGTTCTCTTTGGAGATTTTAGTATTCTTTGAGTTTGCAAGTGTTAGATAAACTTGTCTAAGCCAAATTTCAGATCAGATTAAACCTTTTTTGATAATTACAATTTTCAATTTTTGACATTGAGACCTCAATTTAAGTAGATCAAGTT
Source organism: Hibiscus mutabilis (assembly GCA_019671005.1). Classification (NCBI taxonomy): domain Eukaryota; kingdom Viridiplantae; phylum Streptophyta; class Magnoliopsida; order Malvales; family Malvaceae; genus Hibiscus; species Hibiscus mutabilis. The sequence goes on along the minus strand of JAGYYJ010001565.1, from coordinate 21,294 downwards.
GCTAAAATTCTAGGTTTCAGATTTATTTGACTAAGATTTTATTTTAGCATTTATTTAACCATTAGTTTTACTTTTGTTTTAGGATTATTAGATTTTTACATTTATTTATTTATTTAATTTCCTAAGTTTAGTAGGACTAAAAACTTGCATACTCTTCTTTCTCCCTTACAACCATATAATTCTATTGGATTAATAAAAGGTATCTTTGGATTATTAAAAGCAATTAGGATGTTTTATTCTCTTTTTTTCAACTTTTTCGTTAGCCATACCAACAAAAGATCATTAGGTTCGATTACTACAAGGTAATCTATGTTCTTTTAATTTAAGTGCTCATATTGGACAAGCTTAGTGAGCTGAATTTGTTCTTACCAAATAATAATAAAAGAAACCCTAAGTACGCGCATCTTCAAGGGAAAGCTAGTGCATCTATGGACAAAAATTGAATTTTTTTAATGCAGTCTGGAAGAATCAGCTATTGTGATGATTTTGGATGGGATCGTGGTTTGTATGATCAACTATCTTTACTAAGACCTTGGAAAAATGATCAGCTTTCAGTCATTGAAGCATGACAAATGGATACCGGGTGCTCAAAGGTTATATCTCGTTTTGCTACAACTAGGCGGAAAAAATAGATGAAGGAAATAGCAAGCAAAAAAGCAGAGTGTGAAGGATAAAGCGAAAAAGATTCGAGCGCAAAAGAGCTGAATCAAAACAATGCAAGGCAACCAACCAGTGAACATCCCAAAACCCGGAAGGTATTTATGAAATCTGGAAAGTCAGCTAACTGACATAATTTTTGGATGCAAATGTTGATATTTGAGGTCAAGAACCATCTCCCAAACAAAGGATCCGGATAGTGGGCAAATTAAGACAACTCATGGCAAACACTTACAATCCTATCTGTGATCTCAAGATAGGTCCATTTGCTAATGCTCTAAATCACCTCCCCACGATTAATACGGGAAGTTTGTAATTCTAACCCCTTTTATTTGATTCTTTGTAATTTCATTCAATATAGTTCACTTTCTCCTCTCTGAAATTAGATTTATTATAAATTTTTTTAGCATTTATTTATTATGAGATACAGACCCCATCTAATTAAAGAGGAGGCGATTTTAGCAAAAATTGTGTTAATATTTAATTTGTAGTGAAAATACATGAGGTAAAAGTCACTTCTCAAAGAAAGCCTACTCTCAAAAGAGCAACGAGTGATTTTATAATTTAGATTCATTTAAATAATAAAAAGTTATCTTTCTTATTTTCAAGTTTTCTTTGAGTTTGAAGTGTTCAATTAAATCCCATCATACAACAAAGCTTTTCAACATTGATGGATTGTTCTCCTTGCGATTTAGATTGCTAGAATCCTTTTGAAGTACAATGATACATGCATGGCGAAGTTAAATTACTCATATTGGGGTCAACATGTCTTCTTAAAACTTGTCCGGCTGCAAATTATCTTTCAACACATCTTGAAACGCCTCAATCGGACATCTGGATCTCAAGATCGTCTATTTTAGCGAAGACAGCGCATGCAGAAATTCTATACAGGATTAATACGGGATTTTTGGATAATTACAATTTTTCAAGATTTTATTTGATTATTTGTAATTTAAATCAATATAGGATTCTGCAATATCTATTAGGATCAGATTTATTTGACTAGGATTTTATTTTTAGCATTTATTTATTATTAGAAGTTACTTATCTAATTAGGAGATTAGATTTTAGCATTTATTTATTGTATTTAATTCCTAAGTTTAGTAGGATTAAAACTTCTCCATAGCCTATATAAAGGAGGCTTCACCCACATTGTAATTCAGATTTCATTGATTAATAAAAGTTCTCTTTGGAGATTTTAGTATTCTTTGAGTTTGCAAGTGTTCGGTAAACTTGTCTAAGCCATCTTCAACATAAGATCATCGAGTTCTTGTGAGAGATCATCTTCACCTCAAATGACTGAGGGCACTTGACATCACGATTCGACACAATGGTTTGGGAAGTCAGCATAAATGCACCACCTCTTTGAAGAATAAGTTGGCTATATAATATTGGCATCATTTGTCTTATGACAAGGTATGAATGAAGCCTTCTTGAAAACGTCGACCACCGCAGCAAATATAAAAGTCTCTTCATTTTAGTCTCATGATCCTGGAGCAAATCCATGAAATATCAACCCACATCTTATTTGGAATATGCAGGCGTATACATTCCATAGGGCATGATTCTTGATTTGTACCGCCTTTGAGACACCGTTCACATAACACTAATGTCCTCTTCATTTATAATACAAAAAGAGAGTGTTCCTTCCATGTGTGATAAGTCACGGCATACCACCACTAATGGACCCAGGAAGATTCCCTAGGCGTAATCCTACAAGGAAAGAAGTTTAAGATACATTCTGCAACAGGAGTGTAATCGCCACTTAGAGATATTGAAGCTGCAGTTGGCGTGGAAGATTCATGCAGCGTGAAAGGAGTCAATGTTTGCATGTTTATTTATGATGCATATGTTCCATTTGATTATTATAGTTTAAATATGCACATGTTTTCTATTATGTTGTTTTTGTTTATTTTACCAGCATTAGTGTGTTATTGTCATATAACATATATTTATTATATTTGATATACATAATATTACCATGTTTATTTTTATCTATTTCTAAGTGTTTACAGGTGTTATTATAAAGATCAAAGAATAGAAACATCATTAGGGTGATTCAAAATTGTGACTATTGGAGGTGCGCTTACGTTCACATGTAAATTGACATGCTATTCTAGAGAGGACCTTAACATGTGAATTAACTTGCCCATTAGCATATACTGACAAGTGTTAATTACAATGGGCTTCAAAGGCACACATTTCAAGAGTTTAATTCGTGTCCCTTCACCACCCTAGGAATGTTAGCTGGTCACTTCATTTTGTAGAGCCTATATATAGAGGCTGATATTTCAATTGTAAGACATACTTTTATTTTAGAAAAATTGAGAGTTTTATCTCTTTTGTTCTTTTGAGAACTTCATCGATCCTTCAAGCTTTGCTTGTTGAATCAAAACCTTTGATATCTTTGGTTCCTAGTTCTACTTAACTAGTGGGTCAAGATCCTATTTTGTTTAGAGACCGTTATAGGATTCAAGTCACACTTTTTAGAGTTGGTTCAATTCTCAAGTCCTAAACTACTTTCCATCTTCCATCATCCAATTCTACCACCACCGTCGAACACATTAACCTTCAAAAATTCCAAAATCTGTATTCTCATCACTTTCTATATCAGTAAACACCATCACCCTTTAAGCCATCTAAAGAAAATTGTTGTAAAAGTCTTACAACAAAGTTACTTCATTTCACGATCAGAGCAAATCAAGCATCTCGATAAACTCAATGTGAATCACATCATAATAATTATCGGAGCTTAGGCTCAAATCAAGTAAAGCTTTTGTGTTTGCTATTAAAAAGAAGAAAATAATTATTGTGAAAAAGAGATTAAAAAGAAGCAAATCATAAAAAGAGGTTATTACATTTTTCCTTGTTTCAAAATTATTTCTCCCGTTTCAATATTCTAACATAGGCAGTAAACCTTTTCTCTTAGCCCTCATTATACCATATCTTTCCAAACCTTAACATTTATTTTGCATTTGATTCAGCAAGTATTTTGGAGGACTTTGGTAAGTTTGATTCAATAACTTTTGGGATAAAAAGGCGGTAAAAGGCCTGCGAGAGGTAAAAGCCAAAAGAGAACAGATAATTTTTTCTTTTCCTCTTTTCTTTTCCTTTAAGGGTGAACAAGGAATATATGAACACCAGATAAGAATATGGGGGCCTAATGAAGGACAAATGGAGGAATCTGAGACTATAGTTTAAGCACTTGTTTGAGAGTGGGACAACTTATGGATCAGAAACTAAGTCTATACATAATGGTTTGACAACCTTGAAGAAATCTGTAGAACCCCAATGGATTTCTAAGCGCAAAATGGCTTAGGAAAGGCATCCAAGAAATTAGGCTTGAATTGTGGGCGACCTTGAGCGACTCGCCATTATACCAAAACCAACGCCCACTCCGGAATCAGCGGGGTTTGATATTAACCTTGCAAATATAAGACAAACGATCCATGTTCCAAGGAAAACAGATTAAGAGCTTATCTTGAGTGGGAGAAGATCAGACCATCTTCGATTGTCAGTACTCTGAGCAAAAAAGAGCGTGAAATAACATCCCATTAAATTCATTAATTGGAAACAATAGTTTGGTGGAACAAGTTAACCATGAACAGGCGACGGATAAAAGAGTCAGATGTCACGTGGGAGGAATGAAGGCATAATGAGGAAGAGATTTATACCAGCCTACTGTATCAAAGATTAATTGAAAACTCAAAACCTCAAACAAAGCAACATGAGTGTAGAAGATTATTTTAAAGATATGGAGATGGCAATAGTTGAAGCAAATGTGGAGAAGACACTAAATCTACCATGGCAAGGTTCATTTCAGGTCTAAATCAAGACATAGCCGATAAGTGGATTTGCAATACTATGTGGGCTTAAAGGAATTGGATTCACTTAGCTGTAAGGGTGAACAACAATTTAAATGTAAAAGTTACATCCCAAAACAACTCTTCTACTTCTAAATAGGGGACAGATTACTCCAGCACCATACAAACAAATCAGTTCAAAAATGTTGGGACTTCAAGAGCCCAGCAAGATTGTTGATGAGAACAAAAGGAAGAAGCCACAAGCTACACCAAATCGATCGAGGATATTCAATGGCGAATGTACCAGAGGGACATGTAGCTAGTTAGTACCCAAATAGGCATACTATGGTGATTCAGTGGGTGTAGATCAGTAAATAAGTTACGGTACCATAAGAGGAAGATGATGAAGACTTAGACCCTCCACGCTGAAGGAGAGTGCTCGTTGTGAAGAGGAGTCATCATAAATGGTGGCGACTAAATAACGAGAATATCTTTCATACACGCTGCCATATAGCAGGAAGATATGTTTTGTGATTATCGTGGAGGAACTTGCTAATTTTGCAACACTTTAATGGTTGACAGACTTGGATTTAGGTGACAGCTGAAACACCCACGGTGTATAAGCTTCAATGGCTTAATGATAATGGGAATTGAAGTGACCAAGCATGTACTAAATGCCATTTTTTGATGTATGGCTGTTCTTGAAGATGTTGTTGGAGGCGGCTTCTTTGATTGTTGGATCTAGGAGGAAACAAGCAACCTACCTGCAAGCAGACAGGCTCAAATGGAAGATTTAATAGGATAGTTTGGATGTCTTGAGAAAGAATGATGAAAATGGGTAGACATTTGGTTAAGGTAGTGTTTTGTAGGGTAATTTAGTGAAGGATGGATGATGGATAGTGAAATGGTAGGGTGAATATGGGATCTTAAATGTGAAGGAAGAGCAAAACCTATGTTAAAAGCTAAGTGAACCTTATAAGATTCTTTTAAGAGATGGTAGAAAGGACTTTGACCCACTATCTATAAACAAAAGATTTAAGTATCAAAAAGGGAAAATAAGGGATTGTGCCACAAGTACAAGTACTTGATAAGTAAATAAAAAGTTCTAAAAAAGTAAAAGAGAAAATTCTTACAAAGTAATTTTTGAAAATGAAGATGTGATGTTTACAAATGAAAAGAACAACTCAATTTATAGGGGATGAAAGAAGCATGGCGAAAAAGGCCTCACAAACCTTCTTAAGATTAGGTAATGACTCCTCCAATGGCATGATATTCTTGTTCAAGTGATCTCCTCCAAATGGTTTTGGTGCACAAACATTTGGTGAAGTGTAATTTCTCGTGAAATTCCCTTCTGCACATCCTTCAGTAATCTGGACATATCTCGAGCTCCCAATATTGGATTGACGTAATTAAACATGCATTGGAAGATAAGAGATGGGAGGCAAGTTTCATGAAACTTCTCAGCAGTTATGCTTGGATCCTGCTCGAAAATGACAAACAATCGGCTACCATTTTGGTAATGAATTTGCCAAATGAAGAGTGATTTAGTTGGAACTCTTCATTTTGAAAGCCTCATCTTTCCCTCCATGTGTTTGCAGCCCATTTTCATGTTTCCCTTCAATTGTGAGAGGACATGTTCCTTAGGAGGACATGACCCTTGGGAGTAGTGAGCTGGCATGTGTTTGGTGGAGCTGAAGTAGGCTAGTTGAGCTTGGAGCTTGGAGTGAGCATAATTGAGTTGAGCTAGTTAGCTAAAGGCTGAGCTCAATCTTTGAGCTGATTGAGCTGACTTTAGCTAGGTGAGCTGGTCACTTCAAGCTTATGGCTCCTTTACAATGTTCTTTGTTCTCGGGCTGATCCAAATCTCCTAATGATCATGGGCAATCCATTTATCCCAGAAACTCCTTGAGCTGTCTGAGCTCCTAGTGAGGTCTTTGAGCTATCTTGAGCATCTACCATTCTTGGTGATACCTAAAGGAGCATTAAACAATGTGTAGATGAAATAAACTATAATAAGATGCATGCTTAGCTAATAATGTAATGCAATGCAAACATGCCATTAGTGACAGCCACAAAAATATAAAGATGTGTTTTATTAGAAGTTTGTATCACACTTAGCTGCGTATGAGTATAATATAAAGATATAGAATCATAGTTATGCGTGAATGTATATTGTAAATAAATAACATATGATATTCAAGTATTCATATGCAAAAGCATGCTTATATTTATATATAATGTAAAGATAATAAAGAACAAGTAAGGTAGAACACCTTAGAATTGGCATAAATGACCTTCATTGGCGTGATCAAATCATAGAAAGTTAATTGCTAATTAAGTTGTATCTCAATTTTCCATCAGTAGATAAGGACAATTTATGTGATGTTTACAAATACACGCCTGTCACTTACTTTTGGGATGATATGATCGACTGATTTTGAATCATATGTGAATGCGATCATGATTATATTCAAAGTGTGTCTTACAATGATCCTAAAGATGCCTATTTATAGTAGAAGTAGGCAGAATATGAAAAGGTGTTACAAGAAAGATGAATGCTCATCTTAATGCACTTGAATACACATGAATGCTTTGTCCTTTCTTCTCATCTTCAAAAGCTGATTAGTTTAGACAAATTGAGGTTGAATTTAGTCATATTTTCGTCCAAATTAAGAAGGACTCTTGGGCTGCCTTGTTTTGCTATCATATGAAGAAAGGGATGAATGTGGACAAGGATGAATGTGAACATCCTTGCTGTCCAGTTTAAGTGCAACTCTTCATCTTCAAGCTGATTAATATGACTTGAATGTCATAAAAGGTGAGTTTCATCCAGCCTTCATTTCATGTCTCCTCAATGAATTTTGAAACCCCCCACTTGAATGGTGATAACATCAACCTTGAATGCCTTGAATTTGCTGAATTAAGATGGCCATCAATTGCTTGTCTCTTGGTAGAAGATGAAAGAACTCTTCCTTGGCTCAAATTCATTCAAATCATCCATGCATAAAATTCCCGTAATAAAAATTTCAGCCTGCACTGTCTTGAGTAAATCATTACGTATCTCAAGCTCCCGATATCGGATTGAGGTGATTCAAAAGGCATTGGAAAGCTAAGAGATGGAGGAATAACGTCAATTGATTTCTGGATCCAAACACGTCTGTATCGCATCAGAATGGAAGACATTCTGCTGATATTCTTGCATCTGGTAAAACCGTTCATCTTCCCTCATGCACCTAGACACAAAAGGTAAACTTTATTCAATCTTTAATTGAAAACATGCATGTAAACAATTAAGAGTTAGTTTAATAAATGAGCTAGTTTGATGAATGAACTAGTTTAATTAATGAACTAACTTTATTCAATGAACTAATAATCTTGAATGAACTAGTTTAATCAATGAACTACTTAGTTAAATGAAGTGTATAACTAAATGAACTACATGTTTAAATGCAACGCATGCTTTAATGAACAACATGTTTATTGAATGCAATGAATGTTATACAAACTTTAAATATTAACAAATTCAGCTTTATTAAGTCCATCTTTATTCACAATTTGATCAGCGGGTAATGGTAACAAGTCTATCGGTGTTAATGGATTGAATCCATACACCACTTCAAAGCGTGCGCCTGTAGTACTATGGATCGAACGGTTGTATGCAAACTCCACATGTGGTAAACTCTCCTCCCATGTTTTCAAATTCTTCCTAATGATGGATCAAGTAACATAGAAAGTACTCGTTCACCACTTTAGTTTGGCCATCCGTTTGAGGGTGGCAAGTGGTGGAGAATAGTAACTTAGTACCAATCTTACTCCATAGGGCTCTCCAAAAGTGACTTAAGAACTTCACATCCCGATCAGACACAATAGTTCTTGGTATGCCATGTAACCTTAAGATTTCCCTGAAAAACAAAGTAGCAATATGTGAGGCATCATTAGTTTTGTTACAGGGAATGAAATGAGCCATTTTGGAGAATCTATCCACAACTACAAAGATGGAATCTTTGTTATTCTTAATGGTACGTGGAAGCCTAGCACAAAATCCATTGAAATATCCATCCATGGTGCTTCCGTATGGGTAGTGGTGTGTAAAGTCCATGTGGCATGACTTTAGATTTGGCCTTCCTGCAAGTGATGCATCGCTCACACAACCTCTCCACATCTCGTTTCATTTTAGGCCAATATAGGTGCTCTTGAAGTATAGCCAAAGTCTTTGCTATCCCAAAATGTCCCATTAATCCTCCTCCATGAGCTTCCTTAGTTAGCAATTCACGCATGGAACCTTGAGGGATGCATAGTCTTCCTTCCTTAAATAGGAAACCATCATGCTTATAGTATTTTTAATTGACCTTTTCTCACAAGCTTTGTAAATCTCTCCAAAATCAGAGTCGAGACATATAAGTCTTTAATAAAAACAAAACCCAATAACTTAGATTCCAAAGTGTTTAAAAGAATATACCTCCGTGACAATGCATCGGCAACTATATTCTCCTTACCTTTCTTGTACTTGATAACATATGGGAAAGTTTCAAGAAACTCCACCCATTTGGCATGCCTTTTGTTGAGTTTATGCTGCCCCGGATATGTTTCAATGCCTCATGATCAGTGTGAATGATGAACTCCTTAGGCCAAAGGTAATGTTGCCATGTTTCCATTGCCCTCACAAGAGCATACATCTCCTTGTCATAGGTAGGGTAATTAAGCGTAGCTCCACTTAATTTTTCACTGAAATAGGCTATAGGACGTCCACCTTGAGACAAAACTGCTCCAATTCCTACACCTGATGCATCACATTCAATTTCAAAAGTTAGATTAAAATCAGGTAGAGCAAGTAAAGGGCATGTATTAAACAATCTTTAATGCTATTAAAGGACTTCTCTTGATCTTCCCCCCAAAAGAATTTAGAATTCTTCTTAATAACACTTGTTAGTGGGGCGGCTATGGTGCTGAAGTTGGGGACGAATCTTCGATAAAAACTTGCAAGTCCATGGAAGCTCCTAACTTGAGAAATGCTTGCTGGTCGTGGCCACTCTTCAATGGCTTTAACCTTTTCTTTGTCCACCTCCAAGCCTTCAGAACTCACAACGAAACCTAGGAAAACAACCCTGTCAGTACAAAATGTACATTTTTGTAAGTTAGCAAACAGTTTTTCCTTCCTCAAAACTAGCAAAACTGACCTTAAATGTTGAACATGTTCTTCCATGGTTTTACTATAGATTAGAATGTCATCAAAGTAAACCACACAAAACTTACCCAAGAATGGCCTAAGAACATGATTCATTAACCTCATAAACGTGCTTGGAGCATTAGTTAAGCCAAAAGGCATAACCAACCACTCATAAAGGCCTTGCTTAGTTTTGAATGCTGTTTTCCACTCATCACCTTCCCGCATTCGTATTTGGTGGTAACCACTTTTAAGATCAATCTTGGAAAAGAGGTTAGAACCACTAAGCTCATCTAACATGTCATCTAAGCGAGAATAGGGTGACGATACTTTACCGTAATTTTGTTTACCGCTCGGCAGTCCACACACATGCGCCAAGTTCCATCCTTCTTTGGCACAAGTAGAGAACCGCACGGCACATGGGCTAAGGCTTTCCCTCACGTAGCCTTTGACATCAACTCAGATACTTGCCTTTGCAACTCCTTAGTTTCTTCGGGGTTGCTTCGGTACGCTGGTCGGTTTGGAATGACGGCTCCGGGAACAAAGTCTATTTGATGTTCTATGCCACGAATAGGTGGCAGTCCACTTGGTATTTCCTCCGGAAATAGGTCATCAAACTCCTGCAATAAAGACACAACAAAAGCAGGCAAATTTTGATCAAGGTAGTTAGTATTCAAGAAATTTTCCTTGTACATGAGCACAAGTGCTTCCTTTGCTGTCATTAAACTCTTTTTCAACTCTCTCTCTTTAGAAAGAATGCTGATTTTCCTTCCTCATTTTGATCACACTCCTTTGCTTTTACCTCCATTTTGGTCTCTCTCTTTGGCTTTTTCAATTTTTCCTCTCAATAAAATTTGGTCTTCATGTATTTGTTTTGGAGAAAGTGGGGCTAAAGTGATCTTCTTTGTTTCATGGGTGAACGATACCGGTTGGTATACCCGTCATGGATCACTCGCCTATCAAATTGCCAAGGCCTTCCAAGTAATAAATGGCTTGCGTGCATTGGAACGACATCGCATAATACCTGCGTCTTTGTACTTCCCAATAGAGAAAACAATTCGAACTTGTTTGGTCACCTTGAGTTCTCCTCCATCGTTGAGCCATTGTAGCTTATAAGGTTGTGGATGCTTTGTTGTTGCCAAGCCAAGTGTATCTACCATTAAGGTACTAGCAACATTAGTGCAACTACCACCATCAATAATAACAAAGCATACCTTTCCTCCAACATGGCAACGAGTATGGAAGATATTTTCTCGTTGTTCATTTCCTCCAACGGTTGTGCGTTTAGGCTTCTTTTGACAACAAAGAACCTCTCCTTCCACGCCATACTCTAATTCTTCTTCTTGATGGCAACATCTTCATTCTCATCCTCTTCTTGTTCCGATTCAACTTCTCCATCATCTCGAAGAAGCATGGTGTTGCGGTTCGGACATTGGCTTGCAATGTGTCCACGCCCAAACACTTAAAACATTGTATGTCACGGGAACGATTTGGAGTAAGGTAGTCTTACCCTTGCTGGTTTCGCAATGGGCTTACTTCCTTTCGGTGGTCCTCCTTTTTTAGTGGGACGGTATTGGAGGAGTCTTCTTGTATGAACTTTGCCCCCATTTTGATGTTGAACTCCCATAAGATCGTGTGGCACCCTTTCTTTTGAGCTGTTTTTCCACTTTCATGGCCATATGCACCATGTCTTCCATCTCCACATAATGTTGCAACTTTCGACCACGCTCGCAATGTCCGATTTAGTCCCGCTAGGAATCTTGCCATTGTGGCTTCTCGATCCTCGTCGATGTTGGCTCGAATCATGGACACCTCCATCTCTTTGTAGTAATCTTCAACACTTCGTTACCTTGTGAAAGATTTTGAAGACGGTTGAATAACTCTCGATGGTAGTGGGTTGGAATGAATCGCTTCGCATCACCGCTTTCATTTCATCCCATGTAGTGATAGGATGTTCTCCATTGCGTCTCCTACTTGATGTCAATTGATCCCACCATATTAGTGCATAATCCGTAAACTCAATGGCAGCGAAGTTTACCTTTTAAGCTCTGAATAGTTATGGCACTCAAAAATGTGCTCAACCTTCTTTTCCCATGCAAGATAGGTTTCAGGATCCGTTCTTCCTTGAAAAGGAGGAATGGTAATCTTGATGTTGCTTGAGATTATCGTCTACTCGTGGTGAGCTCTCTGGCCTTGTTGTACCATGCTATGTTGGGATACTTGATCTTGCACATCATCTACTTCAACTTCTTCAGGATACTCCTCATTACCCTGATTAGCTTGTGAAATTTCAAGCTGGTCTATTCGTTCAATTAGGGCTCCAATTGCTCTTGGATCATTTTGGCCATTGCTTGAAGCATAGCCTGATTTAAATTGGGAACTCCTTCACCACTATGACCAGATCTTTGTGACATGTTAGATAAAGAAACAAAAGAAATTAAACCTTACTAACACAAAATCTCACCTTTCCACTCCAAAGAAAATGCACTCACACTCGTGTTTCACTCGGGTTAGGCTTTTCCCCTTAATGCACACTCATGCCTTTTACCACTCGTGCTTTATTTTCAAGTCCTTTTGGGAACTTCCTCAAGGCTTACAAGTGTCTCGTGGACTTCGCTGAAACAATTCTAGCTTGGTAGGAGAATGATGAATAATAAAAGGATAATGGCTTCAAAAAAAAAAGAATTACTAAGAATAGGTAAAGGAATTTGTAATTCAGCAATAAGAAATGATGTATTGTAATTTTTTTTAAACAAGAATAGACTGCTCCCTCCCTCTTTAAGATTTTTTTTTGATTTTTTTGATTTTTTTTTACTAACCCGGGAGAGAGAAAAATAATACGCTTACTGAATCGTCTAGGCTCTGATACCAAATGATATGATCTCGACTATGAGTTTTGAATCATATATGTGAATGCCCGATCGTGATTCTAGTAAGAACTCTGCAGTGCTTTGAATGTATTCTGAAATTACTCAAACAACAATGTAAGTAGAAATAGATAAATAAGAAATAGAAATAATGGGATGAAAGATATGTAGAAGGGGTGTAGGAAGAGTGATAGTTGTGATTATGGAAGAAAAAAAAAAGATGAAAATGTAGGTGAAGATGATGGGGTGTTGGCGTTAAGATGAAGAAATTCAAAGGATGGATTGTGACCCCTAACTATAAAGAGTTAGGAACCAGCAATATAATAAAGTGGAAATGAAGTGGTAGGATATGGAACGTGACCCACTAGCTATAGATGAGCTAGGAACCAACGCTATAACAAAAGGAAATGGATGAAGACTACAAGACTAACTTGAAGCCGATAAAGTTCCACAAGAGAACAAGAATGAAAGCAATCTTTCAAAGATGTTTTATATATTCAAAGTGTGTCTTACAATGATCCTAAAGATGCCTATTTATAGTAGAAGTAGGCAGAATATGAAAAGGTGTTACAAGAAAGATGAATGCTCATCTTAATGCACTTGAATACACATGAATGCTTTGTCCTTTCTTCTCATCTTCAAAGCTGATTAGTTTAGACAAATTGAGGTTGAATTTAGTCATATTTTCGTCAAATTAAGAAGGACTCTTGGGCTGCCTTGTTTTGCTATCATATGAAGAAAAGGGATGAATGTGGACAAGGATGAATGTAGACATCCTTGCTGTCCAGTTTAAGTGCAACTCTTCATCTTCCAAGCTGATTAATATGACTTGAATGTCATAAAAGGTGAGTTTCATCCAGCCTTCATTTCATGTCTCCTCAATGAATTTTGAAACCCCCACTTGAATGGTGATAACATCAACCTTGAATGCCTTGAATTTGCTGAATTAAGATGGCCATCAATTGCTTGTCTCTTGGTAGAAGATGAAAGAACTCTTCCTTGGCTCAAATTCATTCAAATCATCCATGCATAAAATTCCCGTAATAAAAATTTCAGCCTGCACTGTCTTTAGTAAATCATTAAGTATCTCAAGCTCCCGATATCGGGTTGAGGTGATTCAAAAGGCATTGGAAAGCTAAGAGATGGAGGAATAACGTAATTGATTTCTGGATCCAAACACGTCTGTATCGCATCCAGAATTGGAAGACATTCTGCTGATATTCTTGCATCTGGTAAAACCGTTCATCTTCCCTCATGCACCTAGACACAAAGGTAAACTTTATTCAATCTTTAATTGAAAACATGCATGTAAACAATTAAGAGTTAGTTTAATAAATGAGCTAGTTTGATGAATGAACTAGTTTAATTAATGAACTAACTTTATTCAATGAACTAATAATCTTGAATGAACTAGTTTAATCAATGAACTACTTAGTTAAATGAAGTGTATAACTAAATGAACTACATGTTTAAATGCAACGCATGCTTTGAACAACATGTTTATTGAATGCAATGAATGTTATGCAAACTTTAAATACTCATGCAAATTCATGCATAAGCAAAGTAAAGTGTTCCTCCCTTATTATTTCTTCTTTCTCACGTCCCAAGCTTGATGTAAACATATTTTCCATGGCTGCTTGGAACTCCTTGACCCTTGCTCAAGTAATGGGGCCACCTGGGTACTTCTCTGGGTCTTTGCCATTGACGTTCATATCACTTTGCCTATTGATAAGGAAGAAATTATAAGTAGTGTGTTTGTTTACAGTGACGAACCTACTATTCTGATTCAAGATGATCATCAAATGACAAACACCGGCACTATACAAAACAATCAAAAATATCATTGAATGTTTTCATAATTCTATTTATGCTTATTCCTCTTTTAGCATTAATAACAATTTTGAAGATGAGAATAAGTTACTTTGCGACCAAAGAACAATCGTGATGATCCCAATGAGAAGGAACTTAAAATTACATTGCAAAAAGAGACTCTGCAAAAGATCCTTCAAGACGTCTTCTCTTCTATGGTACTTTGATGAACTTCCTCCATTTACCGATCTAGATTTGAGGGAATCTTTTTGAGGAGTGGGGAATAATCCCGAGCATGAGAGGGGTCAAAATAATAATCTTGGAAAGAAGTTGAAACTGCTTTGCAAGTCAGAAACATCAGTCAACTTGCGAAGCATTTTTGGATGGGATCCAGGCATTTATGGGTCAACATGTCTTCTTAAAACTTGTCCGGCTGCAAATTAGCTTTCAACGCATCTTGAAACGCCTCAATCGGACATCTGGATCTCAAGATACGTCTATTTTAAGCGAAGACAGCGCATGCAGAAATTCCTATACAGGATTAATACGGGATTTTTGGATAATTACAAATTTTCAAGATTTTATTTGATTATTTGTAATTTAAATCAACATAAGTTCTGCAATATCTATTAGGATCAGATTTATTTAATTAGGATTTTATTTTTAGCATTTATTTATTATTAGAAGTTACTTATCTAATTAGGAGATTAGATTTTAGCATTTATTTATTGTATTTAATTCCTAAGTTTAGTAAGATTAAAACTTCTCCATAGCCTATATAAAGGCTTCACCCACATTGTAATTCAGATTTCATTGATTAATAAAAAAGTTCTCTTTGGAGATTTTCTTTGATTTATTGAAATTTTAGTGAGTTTGTTTTGCAAGTGCTGATTACTTGTGCCTTGATAAGTTCATCGAGTTCTTGTGAGGAGATCATCTTCACACTCTTGCTTGCCTAGATAATTGCATCTAGGAGGGTGGGTTAGAGCCGCTAGGTTGCTTGCTTAGATAATTGAGTCTAAGAGTGTGCGAGGACAAAACAACAACTATCAATTCATCACAAGAATCTCCACATATTAAAGCTTCCTCCATTGACGCCACCACCATAAGCAAATCTGAATTTTTAGATTTGTTCTTTATTTTGGTTTGTTTTGTTTTTTTCTTTATTCGAATTTGCGCTACTTTATCATTTGGCATCAGATTTGGGACGATTCTTGACAAGAATTTTGGCGTTTTTTGGGTGAAAAACTCAAAAATTAGGGAAAATTCGTCAAATTCAAACAAGCGAATTTTGAGCTGAAAATTTCCAGATCAGATATACACCTCTGGAGGAGTCCCCACATAAAATTTCAGAATTTTTTGACATCGGGAACACCTCGAACGAAGTAGATCAAGTTGCTGCAAAATTCTAGGGTTTTCGGGGTTTTTCTAATTTTCTTTCATTCTTAGCCATTAGTTTTCGTTTGTTTTAGCTTTTATTGCTTCTTACACATCTTCTAACACCTTCTTGTTTTCTTGTGTTAGTAGGACTAAAAGTTGCATACTCTTCTTTATCCTTGCAACTATAATTCTATTGGTGTCTAACCTTTTCTTTGGATTCTTAAAGCAATTAGGATGTTTTATTCTCTTTTCAACACTCATTATCGTATACCAATAAATATTTTTCGATCACGATGTAAGATACAAGGTAATCTATGTTCTTTAATTATTGATGGTGATAGTCGTGTAAACTTAGTGAGTAGCTTCATTGTTGAGGCACTTGATCTACCATGCCAAGAACACCCTAAGCCGTATCATCTTCAAAAAGGGTTTAATAGCGGACCCGGATATGAAGGTAACGAGCGTTGTTTAATCTCTTTTACTCTTGGAAGCTATTGTGATGATGTATGGTGTGACGTGGTTCCTATGGAAGTCACCCACTTGCTATTAGGAAGACCTTGGAAAAATGATCGGGGCGCTGTCCATCGAATCAATACAAATGGATACTCAGCTGTGCACAAAGGCCAGAAGCTCTCGTTTGCTACAATAGAGCCGGAAAAAGTAGATGAAGAAATAGTGATAGAGTAGCGCAATCTTGGATTTGGAAGCCTTCAATCAAGTTGTTGCAAGAACTAGGAGCTCTAGACTCAATCAAGAAAGTTATGGGCAGATTTGAAAATTCAAGAGAAAAGAAAATGGCTTTTCTTGAAAATTTCAGATTCAAGGTTGGAAATTCAAAGAAACAAAGATAAGAAGGAAAATTAGAAGATGATTAATAAGAACAAAAGTAAAAAGATTGAAAAAGATTAAGATGAGGATAGATAAAACAAATCTGAAATTCCAGCTTTGTTTATGGAATTATGGAAGATGGTGTGAAGGTTGAAGATGAAGATGGCTTGTGAATTGTTGATTTTGTTTTGTCCTCAGCACCCTCTTAGACAATTTATCTAAGCAAGCAACCTCAAGCGGCTCTAACCCACCCTCCTAGAACAATTATCTAGGCAAGCAAGTGTGAAGATGATCTCCCTCACAAGAACTCGTCAGACTTATGTTGAAGAAAACTTCAAAGGCACAAAGACAGCACTTGCAAAAACAAACTCACTAAATATTTCATAAATCAAAGAAAATCTGTCTTACAATGATGGAGGCTTCATCCTTTTATAGGTGAAGGATAGACAAAGTAATTTAACTTCTACTAAAACAAGGAAAACCTAATCTAATTAAAAATAATAAAATAACAGCCTTTTCACTCCTTGTGCTTGTGTGGCAGGGATAGGGTGATAAGGCAAGTTATAAGCTGATAAGGGCTGGTTGCTTGGGCAGCAAGTAAACTTGATGAAGGCTGGTTTGCTTGGGTATCAAGTAATGGGCTGATAAAAGCTGTTTTGATTGGGCAGCAAGTAAAGTTGATAGGGCCTTTATTTGGACGAATTTAAGGGTATTTGGGCTGGTTTAGATGATAAGAAATTGGTTCTTGGGCAAGGAGGCATGTGTGGGCTGTTTAAAAAAAGCTAACTAGGCCTAAAAACACTTGTAAATCTAATTTGGGCTAAAAATAAAAAATCTGACCCAATCTTTTATAGTAACAACTATTGGGTCTAATTACAATAAAAAGGGCTAATTAATGGACATCTAAAGGCTCATGGATATCCATCTCCAAATTTGCAGCAAGTTGAGTTTTTGTGACCCAATTATTCTTGAAGGATGTTAAATGTGGACTTCCTTCAAAAAATTCTTCTTTCTTCATGGCAGCTTGTAATCCTTGGCTCACGAATACTTGGATGTCGAATTCAATTGTCCTTGATTAGCTTAGACTTGGCTCGGGTTATTGGGCCAAGTGGAAAAAAAAAGCCCATCTTGTCCTTGGAATTGCCTTGTGGTACATGTATCATCCTGATATGAGCGTCAATGGCAAAGACCCAGAAGAAGTACCCAGGTGGCCCCATTACTCGAGCAAGGGCCAAGGAGTTCCAAGCAGCCATGGAAAATATGTTTACATCAAGCTTGGGACGTGAGAAAAGAAATAATAATAAAGGGAGGAACACTTTACTTTGCTTATGCATGAATTTGCATGAGTATTTAAAGTTTGCATAACATTCATTGCATTCAATAAACATGTTGTTCATTAAAGCATGCGTTGCATTTAAACATGTAGTTCATTTAGTTATACACTTCATTTAACTAAGTAGTTCATTGATTAAACTAGTTCATTCAAGATTATTAGTTCATTGAATAAAGTTAGTTCATTAATTAAACTAGTTCATTCATCAAACTAGCTCATTTATTAAACTAACTCTTAATTGTTTACATGCATGTTTTCAATTAAAGATTGAATAAAGTTTACCTTTGTGTCTAGGTGCATGAGGAAGATGAACGGTTTTACCAGATGCAAGAATATCAGCAGAATGTCTTCCAATTCTGGATGCGATACAGACGTGTTTGGATCAGAAATCAATTGGACGTTATTCCTCCATCTCTTAGCTTTCCAATGCCTTTTGAATCACCTCAATCCGATATCGGGGAGCTTGAGATCTGAATGATTTACTGAAGACAGTGCAGGCTGAAATTTTTATTACAGGAATTTTATGCATGGATGATTTGAATGAATTTGAGCCAAGGAAGAGTTCTTTCATCTTCTACCAAGAGACAAGCAATTGATGGCCATCTTAATTCAGCAAATTCAAGGCATTCAAGGTTGATGTTATCACCATTCAAGTGGGGTTTCAAAATTCATTGAGGAGACATGAAATGAAGGCTGGATGAAACTCACCTTTTTATGACATTCAAGTCATATTAATCAGCTTGGAAGATGAAGAGTTGCACTTAAACTGGACAGCAAGGATGTCTACATTCATCCTTGTCCACATTCATCCCCTTTCTCTTCATATGATAGCAAAACAAGGCAGCCCAAGAGTCCTTCTTAATTTGGACGAAAATATGACTAAATTCAACCTCAATTTGTCTAAACTAATCAGCTTTGAAGATGAGAAGAAAGGACAAAGCATTCATGTGTATTCAAGTGCATTAAGATGAGCATTCATCTTTCTTGTAACACCTTTTCATATTCTGCCTACTTCTACTATAAATAGGCATCTTTAGGATCATTGTAAGACACACTTTGAATATATAAAACATCTTTGAAAGATTGCTTTCATTCTTGTTCTCTTGTGGAACTTTATCGGCTTCAAGTTAGTCTTGTAGTCTTCATCCATTTCCCTTTTGTTATAGCGTTGGTTCCTAGCTCATCTATAGCTAGTGGGTCACGTTCCATATCCTACCACTTCATTTCCACTTTATTATATTGCTGGTTCCTAACTCTTTATAGTTAGGGGTCACAATCCATCCTTTGAATTTCTTCATCTTAACGCCAACACCCCATCATCTTCACCTACATTTTCATCTTTTATTTTTTTTCTTCCATAATCACAACTATCACTCTTCCTACACCCCTTCTACATATCTTTCATCCCATTATTTCTATTTCTTATTTATCTATTTCTACTTACATTATTGTTTGAGTAATTTCAGAATACATCTCATAGTCGAGATCATATCACATCCCCTCCCTCCTCAAAAATTCTTCTTTTTCCACGAATCTGAAACATCAAAGGGAGAAAGATCAGAAACATTAAAAGTTGTACTCACATTATACTCACCTGGTAGATCAATTCGGTATGCATTGTTGTTGATCCTTTCAAGGACTTGGAATGGTCCATCTCCTCGTGGATCAATTTGGATTTCCTATGGTTCAATTGAAATCTTTCTTTTTGGACGCATGTGCAGCCAAACCCAATCTCCTGGTTCAAAGACAACTTGGCGTCGGCCTTTGTTGACTTTGGCAGCAACATTTTCATATGTTTTCTCCATTCTTTGCTTTGCCTTAGTGTGAATGGATTTAACTAACTCCGCTTTCTTTTAGCCATCTAAGCTGCTAATATTAATAGGTAAAGGAACAAGGTCTAATGTAGTTAAGGGTTAAAACCATAAACTACTTCAAATGGAGAATAACCGGTGGATGAATGAATAGAACGGTTGTAGGCAAACTCTACAAAAGGTAGATATTCTTCCCAAGTTTTTGTGTTCTTCTTGACAACAGTTCTGAGTAATGCACCTAAGATCCGATTTATTTTGATTTGTCCATCCGTCTGTGGGTGACAAGTAGTAGAATAAAGAAGTTTGGTACCTATCTTTCCCCACAAAACCTTCCAAAAATGGCTTATGAACTTTACATCTCTATCAAACGATGGTGCGTGGAATTCCATGAAGTCGTACTACTTCTCTAAAAAGAGATTGGCTACATGTGTTGCATCATCCGTTTTATGGCATGGTATGAAGTGAGCCATCTTTGAAAACCATGTAAACCACAACAAAATACTATCTCTACGGTAATCCAAGAATAAAGTCCATAGATAAATCGACCCAAGGGAAAGAAGTGATATGAAGGGTGTATATAAACCGTTAGGAATTACCTTGGATTTTGCTTGTTTACATATGATGCAAGATCATACCTTTTCCACAGTTTTCCTCATACGTGGCCAAAAAAATGCTCCATTACCATGTTTAACGTTTTGGAGATGCCAAAGTGCCCCATTAAGCCTCCGAGTGTGATTCATGGACTAGCAATTCTCTAATGGAGCCTTGTGGTATACACAACCTGTTTATTCGGAAAAGAAACCCATCTACAAGATAAAACTTGTTAAAAGCACCTTTTAAACAATGAGTATAAATTTCCTTGAAATCTGGATCATTAGGATACAATTGCTTTATATGTTGAATCCCAATATAGTAGCATACATTTGAGTAATTAGGGTATACCTTCTGGATAGTGCATCTGCTACTACATTATCCTTACTTTTTGTACTTGATCACATAAGGGAATGTTTCAATAAACTCCACCCACCGAGCATGTCTCTTGCTCAAATTACCTTGGCGTTTAGCCACTTCAATGATTCGTGGTCGGTGTGTATGATGAACTCCTTTGGAAGAAGGTAGTGTTGCCAAACTTCAAGTGCACGAACTAATGCAAGGAGCTCTTTATCATAAGTTGAGTAGTTCAAATGTGCTCCTTTTAACTTCTCGCTAAAGTAAGCAATTGGTTGTTTTTCTGTAAAAAGAACTGCGCCTATGCCTATACCGAGGCATCACATTTCTAACTCAAAAGTTTTAGAAAAATCGGGAGACGAAGAATTGGGGGCAGTACAAAGTTTACCTTTTAGTGTTTGGAAGGCTTGTTCTTGTGCCTCACCCCAATGAAAACCTACCGTTTTTGATGATATCTGTCAATGGTGCGGAAATGGTAGAAATCCTTGACAAGCGACGGTAGAAACTTGCTAGGCGATGGAAGGATCTCACCTCGGTTATGGATGATGGCGTGGGCCATTCTTGAATTGCTTTGACTTTTTCATTGTCAACATGGATACCCTGTGCACTTACTATAAAGCCTAGAAAACTAAGACTTTCACTACAAAACACACGCACTTTTCCATGTTAGCATCTAATTGTTCTCTTGGAGAAC
>JAGYYJ010000107.1:0-18625 GCA_019671005.1 Hibiscus mutabilis | reverse complement strand
AATATATTCAAAACGGGGAGCGTTACAAAAAAGTGTTGTGGCGAACTTCTGGTATTAGGAAAAGTGTGCCACTCTGCATTGGTACTGAGGACATTAGAACGCCCACACTTTATAAACTTGGACCGAAATACAATCATACAAAAAAGTATTAAGACTTGGAACAATTGCCTTGTACTGACTCATTCACCATCTCCGTCTCCTTGAAGACGCAATGTTGCTTCAATTAGTAAAAGGATTTAAGACGTAATGCCTTCAAATATGTACCATTGTTTTGGTTTACAATATTTTGACATTAAGTTACAAAGTAACTATTAATTTAATTCATGCCAAGTTGAAGAAAAAAATTGTACTTCCAAGGAAGCATAAGATGGTTCTTTTGAATCCATTACTTAATACAATAAAATTTTATATGTGTAGTAACATCTTGTATTGGTTGCATGAAAGATCTTATATTTTTGCATGTCAACATGATAATGTTCCATGGTACAAGGTTGCAATTTTCATTTTATTATGGATGAAGAATTTTAACAAAGAAAGCTCCATGGTAAGAATTGTTTTATCCTTCATGAATTGTTTCATTTAGTGTTTTTTGTACGTGGCAAAAAAATTCCCACAATTCATGCTTATTATGTTGAAACTTTTTTAAGATTTTTTTCATGCCAACATTGGATTGAAGAAGAACCTAATAGAAGACAAGAAAAGCATCAAAACTGAATTTTAAGAAATCAATTTAATTCACAATTATTCAAGTTGTGCGGTGTAAATTGAATAGAAATGCTTAGGACCTAAAAATGTAATGGTTGTTTATAGCTTGGCTAATACATAAACTAGTTAGTTTCCTATATGTAAAAGTCATTTTCGATAAGATTGCCAACAAAATGTGGTAGCCTTTTTTACACAAACACGTCATACGTCTCACTTTGTGCTGACAATAAAATGTTATGCTACACATAAACAAAAACAATCAAATAATGGGTAATTCTAACGACAATTTCTCAAACGCAACATCTTCTTGTTAAGTAGATCGATTGTCGGCACAAGTAAGTTCTGATCTAGTTCAAGTTTTGTTCCCTGTTTTAGACGAATTGGTTTTAATATTTTTTAATGTCATGTTACAGTGTATCCAACTCAAATATGTTAAGCTTCATGATGATTTTTTAAGAAAACAAATCTTGTATGATTGCATGTTTCCCGAAGTATTTGAACATGTGCTCCATGTCTTCTTTTGAATAAGAATTTAGTGTGATTCTTTATGTTTCACAATATCACTAATTCTGAGAAATTAACAACATTACATGTTTACCTTTCATTTTACGTAGATTGCTATGAAATTATGATTGAAATACTAAAAGCCATAATCAGATCTTTGTTTTATTAGATCATTTCTATGTACTTTTGACATCAATGTATTCCCTTATTTCAGTGTTTATGGTATACAATCGACATCATCGTACTTAGCAAGTTTTTGTAGTCAAGCCAATGGAAAATGTAAGTTTCATTGTAGGACCTCAATCCATGTTCCAATTAATGCCGTAGAATATTAAATTGTGGGTAAATGTATGCCATTAAATTATTACGTTGTCGTATAATAATTACCATTAAAGCCAAATAACGTCAAATATAAAATATTTCCTTTTATTAGAACACATCTCATTACCATGAACTTTTAACTATGCCTATAAATGATAGCTTTCTTGATAACAAATCTCGTTCAAATTAATCTTACGAACCATAATATTGTAGCAACACAATTTTACACACGATGACAAGCCTTAGTGTTTATTCTTTCTTGGTGGTTTTATTCGTAACGAGTGGCGCGGTGATTGCTACAAAGGAGAATGACCAGACTATTATGAAAAATAACTGTGAAGCTAAAATGAGCATGCCTTGTGTTTGGGAAGTTTTCGATAATATATTCAAAACGGGGAGCGTTACAAAAAAGTGTTGTGGCGAACTTCTGGTATTAGGAAAAGTGTGCCACTCTGCATTGGTACTGAGGACATTAGAACGCCCACACTTTATAAACTTGGACCGAAATACAATCATACAAAAAGTATTAAGACTTGGAACAATTGCCTTGTACTGACTCATTCACCATCTCCGTCTCCTTGAAGACGCAATGTTGCTTCAATTAGTAAAAGGATTTAAGACGTAATGCCTTCAAATATGTACCATTGTTTTGGTTTACAATATTTTGACATTAAGTTACAAAGTAACTATTAATTTAATTCATGCCAAGTTGAAGAAAAAAATTGTACTTCCAAGGAAGCATAAGATGGTTCTTTTGAATCCATTACTTAATACAATAAAATTTTATATGTGTAGTAACATCTTGTATTGGTTGCATGAAAGATCTTATATTTTTGCATGTCAACATGATAATGTTCCATGGTACAAGGTTGCAATTTTCATTTTATTATGGATGAAGAATTTTAACAAAGAAAAGCTCCATGGTAAGAATTGTTTTATCCTTCATGAATTGTTTCATTTAGTGTTTTTTTTTACGTGGCAAAAAAATTCCCACAATTCATGCTTATTATGTTGAAACTTTTTTAGATTTTTTTCATGCCAACATTGGATTGAAGAAGAACCTAATAGAAGACAAGAAAAGCACAAGAAAAACATCAAAACTGAATTTTAAGAAATCAATTTAATTCACAATTATTCAAGTTGTGCGTGTAAATTGAATAGAAATGCTTAGGACCTAAAAATGTAATGGTTGTTTATAGCTTGGCTAATACATAAACTAGTTAGTTTCCTATATGTAAAAGTCATTTTCGATAAGATTGCCAACAAAATGTGGTAGCCTTTTTTACACAAACACGCCATACGCCTCACTTTGTGCCGACAATAAAATGTTATGCTACACATAAACAAAAACAATCAAATAATGGGTAATTCTAACGACAATTTCTCAAACAACATCTTCTTGTTAAGTAGATCGATTGTCGGCACAAGTAAGTTCTGATCTAGTTCAAGTTTTGTTCCCTGTTTTAGACGAATTGGTTTTAATAATTTTTTAATGTCATGTTACAAAGTGTATCCAACTCAAATATGTTAAGCTTCATGATGATTTTTTAAAAAACAAATCTTGTATGATTGCATGTTTCAAGTATTTTGAACATGTGCTCCATGTCTTCTTTTGAATAAGAATTTAGTGTGATTCTTTATGTTTCACAATATCACTAATTATGAGAAATTAACAACATTACATGTTTACCTTTCATTTTACGTAGATTGCTATGAAATTATGATTGAAATACTAAAAGCCATAATCAGATCTTTGTTTTATTAGATCATTTCTATGTACTTTTGACATCAATGTATTCCCTTATTTCAGTTTATTTATGGTATACAATCGACATCATCGTATTTAGCAAGTTTTTTTTGTAGTCAAGCCAATGGAAAATGTAAGTTTCATTGTAGGACCTCAATCCATGTTCCAATTAATGCCGTAGAATATTAAATTGTGGGTAAATGTATGCCATTAAATTATTACGTTGTCGTATAATAATTACCATTAAAGCCGAATAACGCCAAATATAAAATATTTCCTTTTATTAGAACACATCTCATTACCATGAACTTTTAACTATGCCTATAAATGATAGCTTTCTTGATAACAAATCTCGTTCAAATTAATCTTACGAACCATAATATTGTAGCAACACAATTCTTACACACGATGACAAGCCTTAGTGTTTATTCTTTCTTGGTGGTTTTATTCAGAACGAGTGGCGCGGTGATTGCTACAAAGGAGAATGACCAGACTATTATTATGAAAAAAAACTGAAGCTAAAATGAGCATGCCTTGTGTTTGGGAAGTTTTCGATAATATATTCAAAACGGGAGCGCGTTACAAAAAAAGTTGTGGCGAACTTCTATTTAGGAAAAGTGTGCCACTCTGCATTGGTACTGAGGACATTAGAACGCCCACACTTTATAAACTTGGACCGAAATACAATCATACAAAAAAAGTTAAGACTTGGAACAATTGCCTTGTACTGACTCATTCACCATCTCCGCCTCCTTGAAGACGCAATGTTGCTTCAATTAGTAAAAGGATTTAAGACGTAATGCCTTCAAATATGTACCATTGTTTTGGTTTACAATATTTTGACATTAAGTTACAAAGTAACTATTAATTTAATTCATGCCAAGTTGAAGAAAAAAAAAATGTACTTCCAAGGAAGCATAAGATGGTTCTTTTTGAATCCATTACTTAATACAATAAAATTTTATATGTGTAGTAACATCTTGTATTGGTTGCATGAAAGATCTTATATTTTTGCATGTCAACATGATAATGTTCCATGGTACAAGGTTGCAATTTTCATTTTATTATGGATGAAGAATTTTAACAAAAAGCTCCATGGTAAGAATTGTTTTATCCTTCATGAATTGTTTCATTTAGTGTTTTTTGTACGTGGCAAAAAAATTCCCACAATTCATGCTTATTATGTTGAAACTTTTTTAAGATTTTTTTCATGCCAACATTGGATTGAAGAAGAAGAACCTAATAGAAGACAAGAAAAGCACAAGAAAAAAATCAAAAACTGAATTTTAAGAAATCAATTTAATTCACAATTATTCAAGTTGTGCGTGTAAAATTGAATAGAAATGCTTAGGACCTAAAAATGTAATGGTTGTTTATAGCTTGGCTAATACATAAACTAGTTAGTTTCCTATATGTAAAAGTCATTTTCGATAAGATTGCCAACAAAATGTGGTAGCCTTTTTTACACAAACACGCCATACGCGCTCACTTTGTGCTGACAATAAAATGTTATGCTACACATAAACAAAAAAAAACAATCAAATAATGGGTAATTCTAACGACAATTTCTCAAACGCAACATCTTCTTGTTAAGTAGATCGATTGTCGGCACAAGTAAGTTCTGATCTAGTTCAAGTTTTGTTTCAAGTTTAGACGAATTGGTTTTAATATTTTTTTTATGTCATGTTACAAAGTATCCAACTCAAATATGTTAAGCTTCATGATGATTTTTTAAGAAAACAAATCTTGTATGATTGCATGTTTCCCAAGTATTTGAACATGTGCTCCATGTCTTCTTTTGAATAAGAATTTAGTGTGATTCTTTATGTTTCACAATATCACTAATTATTGAGAAATTAACAACATTACATGTTTACCTTTCATTTTACGTTTAGATTGCTATGAAATTATGATTGAAATACTAAAAGCCATAATCAGATCTTTGTTTTATTAGATCATTTCTATGTACTTTTGACATCAATGTATTCCCTTATTTCAGTGTTTATGGTATACAATCGACATCATCGTATTTAGCAAGTTTTTGTAGTCAAGCCAATGGAAAATGTAAGTTTCATTGTAGGACCTCAATCCATGTTCCAATTAATGCCGAGAATATTAAATTGTGGGTAAATGTATGCCATTAAATTATTACGTTGTCGTATAATAATTACCATTAAAGTAAAATAACGCCAAATATAAAATATTTCCTTTTATTAGAACACATCTCATTACCTCATTACCATGAATTTTTAACTATGCCTATAAATGATAGCTTTCTGATAACAAATCTCGTTCAAATTAATCTTACGAACCATAATATTGTAGCAACACAATTCTTACACGATGACGATGACAAGCCTTAGTGTTTATTCTTTCTTGGTGGTTTTATTCGTAACGAGTGGCGCGGGTGATTGCTACAAAGGAGAATGACCAGACTATTATGAAAAATAACTGTGAAGCTAAAATGAGCATGCCTTGTGTTTGGGAAGTTTTCGATAATATATTCAAAACGGGAGCGTTAAAAAAAAGTGTTGTGGCGAACTTCTGGTATTAGGAAAAGTGTGCCACTCTTGCATTGGTACTGAGGACATTAGAACGCCCACACTTTATAAACTTGGACCGAAATACAATCATACAAAAAAAAATTATTAAGACTTGGAACAATTGCCTTGTACTGACTCATTCACCATCTCCGCCTCCTTGAAGACGCAATGTTGCTTCAATTAGTAAAAGGATTTAAGACGTAATGCCTTCAAATATGTACCATTGTTTTGGTTTACAATATTTTGACATTAAGTTACAAAGTAACTATTAATTTAATTCATGCCAAGTTGAAGAAAAAAAAAAATTACTTCCAAGGAAGCATAAGATGGTTCTTTTGAATCCATTACTTAATACAATAAAATTTTATATGTGTAGTAACATCTTGTATTGGTTGCATGAAAGATCTTATATTTTTGCATGTCAACATGATAATGTTCCATGGTACAAGGTTGCAATTTTCATTTTATTATGGATGAAGAATTTTAACAAAAAAGCTCCATGGTAAGAATTGTTTTATCCTTCATGAATTGTTTCATTTAGTGTTTTTTGTACGTGGCAAAAAAAAAATCCCAATTCATGCTTATTATGTTGAAACTTTTTTAAGATTTTTTTCATGCCAACATTGGATTGAAGAAGAACCTAATAGAAGACAAGAAAAGCACAAGAAAAACATCAAAACTGAATTTTAAGAAATCAATTTAATTCACAATTTATTCAAGTTGTGTGTAAATTGAATGAATAGAAATGCTTAGGACCTAAAAATGTAATGGTTGTTTATAGCTTGGCTAATACATAAACTAGTTAGTTTCCTATATGTAAAAGTCATTTTCGATAAGATTGCCAACAAAATGTGGTAGCCTTTTTTACACAAACACGCCATACGCCTCACTTTGTGCTGACAATAAAATGTTATGCTACACATAAACAAAAAAAAATCAAATAATGGGTAATTCTAACGACAATTTCTCAAACGCAACATCTTCTTGTTAAGTAGATCGATTGTCGGCACAAGTAAGTTCTGATCTAGTTCAAGTTTTGTTTAGACGAATTGGTTTTAATATTTTTTAATGTCATGTTACAAAGTATCCAACTCAAATATGTTAAGCTTCATGATGATTTTTTAAGAAAACAAATCTTGTATGATTGCATGTTTCCCAAGTATTTGAACATGTGCTCCATGTCTTCTTTTGAAATAAGAATTTAGTGTGATTCTTTATGTTTCACAATATCACTAATTCTGAGAAATTAACAACATTACATGTTTACCTTTCATTTTACGTAGATTGCTATGAAATTATGATTGAAATACTAAAAGCCATAATCAGATCTTTGTTTTATTAGATCATTTCTATGTACTTTTGACATCAATGTATTCCCTTATTTCAAATTGTTTATGGTATACAATCGACATCATCGTATTAGCAAGTTTTTTTTGTAGTCAAGCCAATGGAAAATGTAAGTTTCATTGTAGGACCTCAATCCATGTTCCAATTAATGCCGTAGAATATTAAATTGTGGGTAAATGTATGCCATTAAATTATTACGTTGTCGTATAATAATTACCATTAAAGCCGAATAACGCCAAATATAAAATATTTCCTTTTATTAGAACACATCTCATTACCATGAACTTTTAACTATGCCTATAAATGATAGCTTTCTTGATAACAAATCTCGTTCAAAATTAATCTTACGAACCATAATATTGTAGCAACACAATTTTACACACGATGACAAGCCTTAGTGTTTATTCTTTCTTGGTGGTTTTATTCGAAACGAGTGGCGCGTGATTGCTACAAAGGAGAATGACCAGACTATTATGAAAAAATAACTGTGAAGCTAAAATGAGCATGCCTTGTGTTTGGGAAGTTTTCGATAATATATTCAAAACGGGAGCGTTACAAAAAAAGTGTTGTGGCGAACTTTTGGTATTAGGAAAAGTGTGCCACTCTGCATTGGTACTGAGGACATTAGAACGCCCACACTTTATAAACTTGGACCGAAATACAATCATACAAAAAAAAATTAAGACTTGGAACAATTGCCTTGTACTGACTCATTCACCATCTCCGCCTCCTTGAAGACGCAATGTTGCTTCAATTAGTAAAAGGATTTAAGACGTAATGCCTTCAAATATGTACCATTGTTTTGGTTTACAATATTTTGACATTAAGTTACAAAGTAACTATTAATTTAATTCATGCCAAGTTGAAGAAAAAAAAATTGTACTTCCAAGGAAGCATAAGATGGTTCTTTTGAATCCATTACTTAATACAATAAAATTTTATATGTGTAGTAACATCTTGTATTGGTTGCATGAAAGATCTTATATTTTTGCATGTCAACATGATAATGTTCCATGGTACAAGGTTGCAATTTTCATTTTATTATGGATGAAGAATTTTAACAAAGAAAGCTCCATGGTAAGAATTGTTTTATCCTTCATGAATTGTTTCATTTAGTGTTTTTTGTACGTGGCAAAAAAAATCCCACAATTCATGCTTATTATGTTGAAACTTTTTTTTAGATTTTTTTTTGCCCAACATTGGATTGAAGAAGAACCTAATAGAAGACAAGAAAAGCACAAGAAAAAAAACATCAAAACTGAATTTTAAGAAATCAATTTAATTCACAATTATTCAAGTTGTGCGTGTAAAAATGAATAGAAATGCTTAGGACCTAAAAATAATGGTTGTTTATAGCTTGGCTAATACATAAACTAGTTAGTTTCCTATATGTAAAAGTCATTTTCGATAAGATTGCCAACAAAATGTGGTAGCCTTTTTTACACAAACACGCCATACGCCTTTGTGTTTGACAATAAAATGTTATGCTACACATAAACAAAAAAAAATCAAATAATGGGTAATTCTAACGACAATTTCTCAAACGCAACATCTTCTTGTTAAGTAGATCGATTGTCGGCACAAGTAAGTTCTGATCTAGTTCAAGTTTTGTTCCCTTTTTAGACGAATTGGTTTTAATATTTTTTAATGTCATGTTACAAAGTGTATCCAACTCAAATATGTTAAGCTTCATGATGATTTTTTAAGAAAACAAATCTTGTATGATTGCATGTTTCCCGAAAAGTATTTGAACATGTGCTCCATGTCTTCTTTTGAATAAGAATTTAGTGTGATTCTTTATGTTTCACAATATCACTAATTCTGAGAAATTAACAACATTACATGTTTACCTTTCATTTACGTAGATTGCTATGAAATTATGATTGAAATACTAAAAGCCATAATCAGATCTTTGTTTTATTAGATCATTTCTATGTACTTTTGACATCAATGTATTCCCTTATTTCAAAGTGTTTATGGTATACAATCGACATCATCGTACTTAGCAAGTTTTTTTGTAGTCAAGCCAATGGAAAATGTAAGTTTCATTGTAGGACCTCAATCCATGTTCCAATTAATGCCGTAGAATATTAAATTGTGGGTAAATGTATGCCATTAAATTATTACGTTGTCGTATAATAATTCCCATTAAAGCCGAATAACGCCAAATATAAAATATTTCCTTTTATTAGAACACATCTCATTACCATGAACTTTTAACTATGCCTATAAATGATAACTTTCTTGATAACAAATCTCGTTCAAAATTAATCTTACGAACCATAATATTGTAGCAACACAATTCTTACACACGACAAGCCTTAGTGTTTATTCTTTCTTGGTGGTTTTATTCAGAAACGAGTGGCGCGGTGATTGCTACAAAGGAGAATGACCAGACTATTATGAAAAATAACCGTGAAGCTAAAATGAGCATGCCTTGTGTTTGGGAAGTTTTCGATAATATATTCAAAACGGGGAGCGTTACAAAAAAAGTGTTGTGGCGAACTTCTGGTATTAGGAAAAGTGTGCCACTCTGCATTGGTACTGAGGACATTAGAACGCCCACACTTTATAAACTTGGACCGAAATACAATCATACAAAAAAAGTATTAAGACTTGGAACAATTGCCTTGTACTGACTCATTCACCATCTCCGCTCTCCTTGAAAGACGCAATGTTGCTTCAATTAGTAAAAGGATTTAAGACGTAATGCCTTCAAATATGTACCATTGTTTTGGTTTACAATATTTTGACATTAAGTTACAAAGTAACTATTAATTTAATTCATGCCAAGTTGAAGAAAAAAATTGTACTTCCAAGGAAGCATAAGATGGTTCTTTTTTGAATCCATTACTTAATACAAAAATTTTATATGTGTAGTAACATCTTGTATTGGTTGCATGAAAGATCTTATATTTTTGCATGTCAACATGATAACGTTCCATGGTACAAGGTTGCAATTTTCATTTTATTATGGATGAAGAATTTTAACAATAAAGCTCCATGGTAAGAATTGTTTTATCCTTCATGAATTGTTTCATTTAGTGTTTTTTGTACGTGGGCAAAAAAAAAATCCCACAATTCATGCTTATTATGTTGAAACTTTTTTAAGATTTTTTCATGCCAACATTGGATTGAAGAAGAACCTAATAGAAGACAAGAAAAGCACAACAAAAACATCAAAACTGAATTTTAAGAAATCAATTTAATTCACAATTATTCAAGTTGTGTTGTGTAAATTGAATAGAAATTCTTAGGACCTAAAAATTTAATGGTTGTTTATACTAATACATAAACTAGTAAGTTTCCTATATGTAAAAGTCATTTTCGATAAGATTGCCAACAAAATGTGGTACCCTTTTTTACACAAACACGTCATACGTCTCATTTTGTGCTGACAATAAAATGTTATTCTACACATAATCAAAAACAATCAAATAATGTGTAATTCTAACGACAATATCTCAAACGCAACATCTTCTTGTTAAGTAGATCGATTGTCGGCACAAGTAAGTTCTGATCTAGTTCAAGTTTTGTTCCCTGTTTTAGACGAATTGGTTTTAATATTTTTTAATGTCATGTTACAGTGATCCAACTCAAATATGTTAAGCTTCATGATGATTTTTAAGAAAACAAATCTTGTATGATTGCATGTTTCCCAGTATTTTGAACATGTGCTCCATGTCTTCTTTTGAATAAGAATTTAGTGTGATTCTTTATGTTTCACAATATCACTAATTCTGAGAAATTAACAACATTACATGTTTACCTTTCATTTTACGTAGATTGCTATGAAATTATGATTGAAATACTAAAAAAGCCATAATCAGATCTTTGTTTTATTAGATCATTTCTATGTACTTTTGACATCAATGTATTCCCTTATTTCAGTGTTTATGGTATACAATCGACATCATCGTATTTAGCAAGTTTTTTGTAGTCAAGCCAATGGAAAATGTAAGTTTCATTGTAGGACCTCAATCCATGTTCCAATTAATGCCGTAGAATATTAAATTGTGGGTAAATGTATGCCATTAAATTATTACGTTGTCGTATAATAATTACCATTAAAGCCGAATAACGCCAAATATAAAATATTTCCTTTTATTAGAACACATCTCATTACCATGAACTTTTAACTATGCCTATAAATGATAGCTTTCTTGATAACAAATCTCGTTCAAAATTAATCTTACGAACCATAATATTGTAGCAACACAATTCTTACACACGATGACACAAGCCTTAGTGTTTATTCTTTCTTGGTGGTTTTATTCAGAAACGAGTGGCGCGTGATTGCTACAAAGGAGAATGACCAGACTATTATGAAAAATAACTGTGAAGCTAAAATGAGCATGCCTTGTGTTTGGGAAGTTTTCGATAATATATTCAAAACGGGAGCGTTAAAAAAAAGTGTGGCGAACTTTTGGTATTAGGAAAAGTGTGCCACTCTGCATTGGTACTGAGGACATTAGAACGCCCACACTTTATAAACTTGGACCGAAATACAATCATACAAAAAAAGTATTAAGACTTGGAACAATTGCCTTGTACTGACTCATTCACCATCTCCGCCTCCTTGAAGACGCAATGTTGCTTCAATTAGTAAAAGGATTTAAGACGTAATGCCTTCAAATATGTACCATTGTTTTGGTTTACAATATTTTGACATTAAGTTACAAAGTAACTATTAATTTAATTCATGCCAAGTTGAAGAAAAAAATTGTACTTCCAAGGAAGCATAAGATGGTTCTTTTTTTGAATCCATTACTTAATACAATAAAATTTTATATGTGTAGTAACATCTTGTATTGGTTGCATGAAAGATCTTATATTTTTGCATGTCAACATGATAATGTTCCATGGTACAAGGTTGCAATTTTCATTTTATTATGGATGAAGAATTTTAACAATAAAGCTCCATGGTAAGAATTGTTTTATCCTTCATGAATTGTTTCATTTAGTGTTTTTTGTACGTGGCAAAAAAAAAATCCCACAATTCATGCTTATTATGTTGAAACTTTTTTAAGATTTTTTTCATGCCAACATTGGATTGAAGAAGAACCTAATAGAAGACAAGAAAAGCACAAGAAAAACATCAAAACTGAATTTTAAGAAATCAATTTAATTCACAATTATTCAAGTTGTGTGTGTAAATAAATTGAATAGAAATGCTTAGGACCTAAAAATGTAATGGTTGTTTATAGCTTGGCTAATACATAAACTAGTTAGTTTCCTATATGTAAAAGTCATTTTCGATAAGATTGCCAACAAAATGTGGTAGCCTTTTTTACACAAACACGTACATACGCCTCACTTTGTGCGACAATAAAATGTTATTCTACACATAAACAAAAACAATCAAATAATGTGTAATTCTAACGACAATTTCTCAAACGCAACATCTTCTTGTTAAGTAGATCGATTGTCGGCACAAGTAAGTTCTGATCTAGTTCAAGTTTTGTTCCCTGTTTTAGACGAATTGGTTTTAATATTTTTTAATGTCATGTTACAGTGTATCCAACTCAAATATGTTAAGCTTCATGATGATTTTTAAGAAAACAAATCTTGTATGATTGCATGTTTCCCGAAGTATTTGAACATGTGCTCCATGTCTTCTTTTGAATAAGAATTTAGTGTGATTCTTTATGTTTCACAATATCACTAATTCTGAGAAATTAACAACATTACATGTTTACCTTTCATTTTACGTAGATTGCTATGAAATTATGATTGAAATACTAAAAGCCATAATCAGATCTTTGTTTTATTAGATCATTTCTATGTACTTTTGACATCAATGTATTCCCTTATTTCAGTGTTTATGGTATACAATCGACATCATCGTACTTAGCAAGTTTTTGTAGTCAAGCCAATGGAAAATGTAAGTTTCATTGTAGGACCTCAATCCATGTTCCAATTAATGCCGTAGAATATTAAATTGTGGGTAAATGTATGCCATTAAATTATTACGTTGTCGTATAATAATTACCATTAAAGCCGAATAACGTCAAATATAAAATATTTCCTTTTTATTACACATCTCATTACCATGAACTTTTAACTATGCCTATAAATGATAGCTTTCTTGATAACAAATCTCGTTCAAAATTAATCTTACGAACCATAATATTGTAGCAACACAATTCTTACACACGATGACAAGCCTTAGTGTTTATTCTTTCTTGGTGGTTTTATTCGTAACGAGTGGCGCGGTGATTGCTACAAAGGAGAATGACCAGACTATTATGAAAAAAAACTGTGAAGCTAAAATGAGCATGCCTTGTGTTTGGGAAGTTTTCGATAATATATTCAAAACGGGGAGCGTTACAAAAAAGTGTTGTGGCGAACTTCGTATTAGGAAAAGTGTGCCACTCTGCATTGGTACTGAGGACATTAGAACGCCCACACTTTATAAACTTGGACCGAAATACAATCATACAAAAAAGTATTAAGACTTGGAACAATTGCCTTGTACTGACTCATTCACCATCTCCGTCTCCTTGAATACGCAATGTTGCTTCAATTAGTAAAAGGATGTAAGACGTAATGCCTTCAAATATGTACCATTGTTTTGGTTTACAATATTTTGACATTATGTTACAAAGTAACTATTAATTTAATTCATGCCAAGTTGAAGAAAAAAATTGTACTTCCAAGGAAGCATAAGATGGTTCTTCTGAATCCATTACTTAATACAATAAAATTTTATATGTGTAGTAACATCTTGTATTGGTTGCATGAAAGATCTTATATTTTTGCATGTCAACATGATAATGTTCCATGGTACAAGGTTGCAATTTTCATTTTATTATGGATGAAGAATTTTAACAAAAAAAGCTCCATGGTAAGAATTGTTTTATCCTTCGTGAATTGTTTCATTTAGTGTTTTTTGTACGTGGCAAAAAAATTCCCACAATTCATGCTTATTATGTTGAAACTTTTTTAAGATTTTTTTCATGCCAACATTGGATTGAAGAAGAACCTAATAGAAGACAAGAAAAGCACAAGAAAAACATCAAAACTGAATTTTAAGAAATCAATTTAATTCACAATTATTCAAGTTGTGCGGTGTAAATTGAATAGAAATGCTTAGGACCTAAAAATGTAATGGTTGTTTATAGCTTGGCTAATACATAAACTAGTTAGTTTCCTATATGTAAAAGTCATTTTCGATAAGATTGCCAACAAAATGTGGTAGCCTTTTTTACACAAACACGCCATACGCCTCACTTTGTGCTGACAATAAAATGTTATGCTACACAAAACAAAAAAATCAAATAATGGGTAATTCTAACGACAATTTCTCAAACGCAACATCTTCTTGTTAAGTAGATCGATTGTCGGCACAAGTAAGTTCTGATCTAGTTCAAGTTTTGTTCCCTGTTTTAGACGAATTGGTTTTAATATTTTTTAATGTCATGTTACAATGTATCCAACTCAAATATGTTAAGCTTCATGATGATTTTTTAAGAAAACAAATCTTGTATGATTGCATGTTTCAAGTATTTGAACATGTGCTCCATGTCTTCTTTTGAATAAGAATTTAGTGTGATTCTTTATGTTTCACAATATCACTAATTCTGAGAAATTAACAACATTACATGTTTACCTTTCATTTTACGTAGATTGCTATGAAATTATGATTGAAATACTAAAAGCCATAATCAGATCTTTGTTTTATTAGATCATTTCTATGTACTTTTGACATCAATGTATTCCCTTATTTCAGTGTTTATGGTATACAATCGACATCATCGTATTTAGCAAGTTTTTTGTAGTCAAGCCAATGGAAAATGTAAGTTTCATTGTAGGACCTCAATCCATGTTCCAATTAATGCCGTAGAATATTAAATTGTGGGTAAATGTATGCCATTAAATTATTACGTTGTCGTATAATAATTCCCATTAAAGCCGAATAACGCCAAATATAAAATATTTCCTTTTATTAGAACACATCTCATTACCATGAACTTTTAACTATGCCTATAAATGATAACTTTCTTGATAACAAATCTCGTTCAAATTAATCTTACGAACCATAATATTGTAGCAACACAATTCTTACACACGATGACAAGCCTTAGTGTTTATTCTTTCTTGGTGGTTTTATTCAGAACGAGTGGCGCGTGATTGCTAAAGGAAAGGAGAATGACCAGACTATTATGAAAAATAACTGTGAAGCTAAAATGAGCATGCCTTGTGTTTGGGAAGTTTTCGATAATATATTCAAAACGGGAGCGTTACAAAAAAAAGTTGTGGAACTTCTGTATTAGGAAAAGTGTGCCACTCTGCATTGGTACTGAGGACATTAGAACGCCCACACTTTATAAACTTGGACCGAAATACAATCATATCATACAAAAAGTATTAAGACTTGGAACAATTGCCTTGTACTGACTCATTCACCATCTCCGTCTCCTTGAAGACGCAATGTTGCTTCAATTAGTAAAAGGATTTAAGACGTAATGC
Source organism: Hibiscus mutabilis (assembly GCA_019671005.1). Classification (NCBI taxonomy): domain Eukaryota; kingdom Viridiplantae; phylum Streptophyta; class Magnoliopsida; order Malvales; family Malvaceae; genus Hibiscus; species Hibiscus mutabilis. The sequence goes on along the minus strand of JAGYYJ010000107.1, from coordinate 2,986 downwards.
CTTCAAATATGTACCATTATTTTGGTTTACAATATTTTGACATTAAGTTACAAAGTAACTATTAATTTAATTCATGCCAAGTTGAAGAAAAAAATTGTACTTCCAAGGAAGCATAAGATGGTTCTTTTGAATCCATTACTTAATACAATAAAATTTTATATGTGTAGTAACATCTTGTATTGGTTGCATGAAAGATCTTATATTTTTGCATGTCAACATGATAATGTTCCATGGTACAAGGTTGCAATTTTCATTTTATTATGGATGAAGAATTTTAACAATAAAGCTCCATGGTAAGAATTGTTTTATCCTTCATGAATTGTTTGATTTAGTGTTTTTTGTACGTGGCAAAAAAATTCCCACAATTCATGCTTATTATGTTGAAACCTTTTTTAAGATTTTTTCATGCCAACATTGGATTGAAGAAGAACCTAATAGAAGACAAGAAAAGCACAAGAAAAACATCAAAACTGAATTTTAAGAAATCAATTTAATTCACAATTATTCAAGTTGTGCGTGTAAATTGAATAGAAATGCTTAGGACCTAAAAATGTAATGGTTGTTTATAGCTTGGCTAATACATAAACTAGTTAGTTTCCTATATGTAAAAGTCATTTTCGATAAGATTGCCAACAAAATGTGGTAGCCTTTTTTACACAAACACGTCATACGTCTCACTTTGTGCTGACAATAAAATGTTATGCTACACATAAACAAAAACAATCAAATAATGGGTAATTCTAACGACAATTTCTCAAACGCAACATCTTCTTGTTAAGTAGATCGATTGTCGGCAGAAGTAAGTTCTGATCTAGTTCAAGTTTTGTTTAGACGAATTGGTTTTAATATTTTTTAATGTCATGTTACAGTGTATCCAACTCAAATATGTTAAGCTTCATGATGATTTTTTAAGAAAACAAATCTTGTATGATTGCATGTTTCCCGAAGTATTTGAACATGTGCTCCATGTCTTCTTTTGAATAAGAATTTAGTGTGATTCTTTATGTTTCACAATATCACTAATTCTGAGAAATTAACAACATTACATGTTTACCTTTCATTTTATGTAGATTGCTATGAAATTATGATTGAAATACTAAAAGCCATAATCAGATCTTTGTTTTATTAGATCATTTCTATGTACTTTTGACATCAATGTATTCCCTTATTTCAATGTTTATGGTATACAATCAACATCATCATACTTAGCAAGTTTTTGTAGTCAAACCAATGGAAAATGTAAGTTTCATTGTAGGACCTCAATCCATGTTCCAATTAATGCCGTAGAATATTAAATTGTGGGTAAATGTATGCCATTAAATTATTACGTTGTCGTATAATAATTACCATTAAAGCCGAATAACGCCAAATATAAAAATTTCCTTTTATTTAGAACACATCTCATTACCATGAACTTTTAACTATGCCTATAAATGATAGCTTTCTTGATAACAAATCTCGTTCAAAATTAATCTTACGAACCATAATATTGTAGCAACACAATTCTTACACACGATGACAAGCCTTAGTGTTTATTCTTTCTTGGTGGTTTTATTCAGAACGAGTGGCGCGGTGATTGCTACAAAGGAGAATGACCAGACTATTATGAAAAATAATTGTGAAGCTAAAATGAGCATGCCTTGTGTTTGGGAAGTTTTCGATAATATATTCAAAAAGGGGCGCAAAAAAAAAGTGTTGTGGCGAACTTCTTGTATTAGGAAAAGTGTGCCACTCTGCATTGGTACGAGGACATTAGAACGCCCACACTTTATAAACTTGGACCGAAATACAATCATACAAAAAGTATTAAGACTTGGAACAATTGCCTTGTACTGACTCATTCACCATCTCCGTCTCCTTGAAGACGCAATGTTGCTTCAATTAGTAAAAGGATTTAAGACGTAATGCCTTCAAATATGTACCATTGTTTTGGTTTACAATATTTTGACATTAAGTTACAAAGTAACTTTTAATTTAATTCATGCCAAGTTGAAGAAAAAAATTGTACTTCCAAGGAAGCATAAGATGGTTCTTTTGAATCCATTATCTCATTACCATGAGCTTTTAACTATGCCTATAAAATAAAAGAGTAGATGATATCAAGTGAGAGAGATTGGCCAGGTTATCGTGAGTTGAGGTGTGATACCCGATTGGATCGTCTTGGTAAAAGAGTGCAAGGGCAACTTAGTTGCCGTGGCAACTTGCACAACGGGGTTGCCTTGGGAACTAATCGATGGTTGCCTAGGCAACTACTTGGGAGTCTGGGCAGCAACTTCAAGGTTCGGCAGAGCGTTCTTCAATGGTTTCTTCTTATCTCTAAGTCGAAACTCTAGCTACTTGTGCATGCCTTGATAATACATCCCTGGATGAATCAAGGGTGAACAACAACCAATCTTGCGCTCTTCTTAGCCGTTGAAATCCTTAACTTATTCCTAAGCTGGATTAATCTTCACCATCAATAGATTGAATAAAGATCATACTCATTCGTTTCTTGAATCTAACTCTCTCGATGTTAGATAAATAGATGAAGTTATGAGATCCTCTCCCAATTCACTCACAAACAAGAATAAAAACCAATAATGAATAAACCTTGAATAGAAAAGTGCAAACTCTTATTACCTAAACAAAATACAATTGTTTCTCACAACCACAAAACACAATAACCTTAGCCAAATAGATTTAGTTCATGGCTAGGTTCCAAAGAAACACAAGATAAAGAATTCCTAGCATGAACCTAATTGAACAAGAAAGAAAAAGATGAAGGATGGATGAAGCCTTCTTGTCGAGATCTCCCCCTTGAAGCTTGTCAAAAATTCTCTCTAGTATAATTGGAGTTGATGGCTTGGTGATCTATTTATAGGTCTAGGTCAAAGTCCTTCTTTGAGGAGGAAGTTAAGTTAGAATTAAATTATCTTTAAAGAATATAATTCTTTATTATATTTATATTCCTTCTAGAACTCCTTTTATCTTCTTGGGATTTAATTCT
>JAGYYJ010001120.1:0-26469 GCA_019671005.1 Hibiscus mutabilis | reverse complement strand
TTAAATTCTAACCAAAATTATATTTATGTCATGTTTGAAAACTACTCCACTCATCTCCACCGTTTCTCTCCCTAGTTGGATCTCTATTGTAAAGGGGTCTTTGGTGGTTAAAATTTTGGTTAAGCGTTACAAACTTCCAACCTAGCTTGGTTAAAATTATATTTTATAACGCTTTGTTTATGTCATGACATAAATACAATTTTAGTTAGAATTTAACAAACCTCCAACCTTGCATGGTGGTTAAGCGTTATACCCTATTAAAGGGGTCCTTGGTTTGAATCTCCCTGGCTGCATAAGAGGATTGATTTTTAATTTCTTTTATTCCTCTAATAGGCAGTGACATGTGTTACTATCCTACTAGTTTGAATAAAAATATTATAAAATAACAATATTGCTTACGAAGAGAGAGATGAAATGATATGAAAAATTAAAAAAATAAAATAAAATTCACGTCAGCAAAATCGTTAAGCTTTTAACGGTCGGTGACCAAAATAGGAAGGAAACATAATGTTAGTGATGTTTTTGCCAAAAAAATAGTTTGGTGACCAAAATAGGAAAGAAACTATAGTTCGGTGACTACTGGTGTAGTTTACCCAATTATTTATAATAATATTAAATTAAAGTTTTTTTATCAAAATTAAATTAAAGTTACACATTTACAAAAGAATTTTGTTTTGATGAAACATTTACAAAAGAAATTAATTCAACATGTAAAGATGGATTAATATTTAATATATTATTAGTGTATATTCTTTGTAATATAGATGAATTACATGATGGTATAATATTATATATTTTTTGAATATTTAGCGTATAATATTTATACTACATAGACCTCTCTCACCTATTAATCAAAAGATATTAAGTGTTTGAATATATTTGATCAATATCCTTTGGATGTTATATTAACGAAAATATTAATCGTACTATACTCAACCAACTTATTATTATAAATTTTAAAATACAATTTATTTAAACTTACATTTAATAATATACTATCATTTACAGTTTTTTCAAAAAAAAAAACATTAAATTTATTGATTGTTAAATTTTAAATTTTTAAAAAATCACACGAGTATAAATAAATTTATTTAGCAAACCAAAAATTAATCGTCTAACTAATAGAATGAAACACTATTTTTATAAATATTATTAAGGGTTTAAATTTTAACATTAAAATATAATAAATTAGATTAGAAGAGTTATTCTATTTTTTTATTTTTCATTTTTTTCTCGCCAAAACAAGAAAAACCTAAAAGCTAAAATAATTTTATTTATTTATTTATAATTCAACAATAAAATTTAAAATTCTTTTCTTAAGATTAAATTTGTTGTCGCCTCTTTAGATATCATTTATTATGTGTCTTATTAACCTGCTCTTGTTTTGAACTCTCGGGTTGAATATTAATCGACTTTTACAATCACATAAGATAGGTTGTCATAACTAATAAATCATCATTGTTATATTTATTGTTATGTCCGTATTGATCATATTTATCTTTTATCCTCGACAATAATGTATGTTTATATCAATTATTTTGTCGAAATTGTTTTGCTGAATTTTTAACCCTTTTCTTGTTTGATCTTGTTTATTTTGTAGTTGATTAGTACATATTAATACTTTTGTTAATCCTTTAATTACGCACACTAAGTTGAACATATTTTATTTTTCATTGAAAGCACTCGTTAGGCTCATTTAAGGTTAGGATGAACCGCTTAGAACCACCAGCTCTGTATATCAACAAGACTGTTTAACAGTTTTGAGAAGGTGAATCAACCTTTGCATGAGTCTTGTTATCCATTTCAGTATATGAAACTTTAACCTGCAGAATTTCTAAGCATATATGAAAGGCAAGAAAAAGGAGGTGATGGTGTTAGATTTTAGTTCTAAGGCAGGACAGAAAGTTTCAGCATAAAATCTAAAAGAAACAACAATAAATAACATGATTTCAATATTGTATTTATATGGAAATGTTGAAGAAATCAAGTAATAGAGCACAACTAAAACAGAATACAAGTGCAATGACCAACTATACAGATTACACCCCGCTTTTATGTTAGAATCACTCTCATTTTTTTCAATCTACTAATGCTAGTAAAATATAGAGATTCAGGTAAAGCAGCAAAAGAAAAATGATCAGCCGTAGCTCAGACGAGAATCCGAAGTCTTCATGTTGAGTTGTCGCCGTGGAGTCCCTATCTCGCAAGCATTAACCCTGGCTGCGAAACGCAACGAGCAGAGGGATTCACCTACTGAGGAGGGCTCCGGAGATATATTTACAAACATCAGAGTCTTCGAGTCTCCACCCAAACACGGCTGTGGTTAACCATGGGATTAAGAAAAATGTCAGATAGACTTTACTATATGTTGTATCATGGACATATGAACACCATGTTTTCCATAGGCAAAGAGCTGCATGTGTATAGATTTACCTGAAGAAGATAAGTGAGCTTCGAGTTCCTAAACGGTACATGATCCTCCTTCTTTGCCAGTGCAAATATAACATCGGCTAAAGATGATAGACTTTTATTAATTGCCTGAATAAAATCGAAAAAAAAAGTTAAAAAAACGAGAAAGAAATAATCTAGGAGAGATAAATAATAATAATAAGCGTTGTTATACCTGGGTCTCTTTTAACCGCTCCCCTGTTGAGCCACTCTTGGAAAGACGCTCACTTCCAGCGAGATCAATTAGATTCAAGACACCTTGTACTTGTTGTTCAGTGCTCTGGTGGGCAAGAGGAGCATGATTAAGACTACAATATTTGCCTCAGATCGTGGAAAAATGATCGAGAGCAAAGCATCTTTATATTTGCATGGATTATAACAAAATCGGCACTCGTACCTCATTAACACCAGTTATCCGCATAGTGAAAACAAAATGACTTCTTGATGATTGTTCGTTCATGTGAGTTTTACCAACAGATCTGAATGAGACAAGCACAAACTTCATCAGTCCATGATTATAACCGAATAAAAAAGGTTATATCATTCATTTATTTTTCAAAAATGTCATAAAAAAACAGGTGTACATATGAGTGCGTGATTCTTATGTGTTTATGCATACTCCAAAGCGTATACCTGCTATGAGCAGCTCGGTCTAAAAGATACGCGACCTCTCTGCTACTTTGAACATCCACAATAGTAAGATCTGAAACATGTGTGTTTCCATTTGCATCGTGTTTAATTGTATACTGCTTTCCAGCGGTACCGTTTTCAATTCGTGATGAATCCCGGATTGGTGATAACAAATCACGAACAGTTTCGTTGTAGATTTCTAACATCGAGACCTGCATTTCGTATCTCCAGCCTTGAGGTTGAAGAGCTTGCTTAGTTTGAAATATTTGTTCTAGCGAACGCGGAATTAATCCCTTCTCTTCCGGTTGACCTGGTTTGCCCATCATGGTATAGGTTTTACCTGAACCTGTTTGCCCATAGGCAAATATGCAAACCTGTCGAAAGATTAAACAGATGCACAATTAAGCTTTTACGGCACTACTACTACTACTACCATTATCACATTATTGTAGCTAGGGAAGTCTTACAATATACATATACGAATAATAATAACCTTATAACCATCAAGAGCACTTTGGACAAGTTGTGATATTTCTATGAAAACATCCTCTTGCGATGTATCAGGCATAAATACTTTGTCAAAAGTGAAAGAATGCTTCTGCCCTGGTAAACAGACAAACATTGAATGAGCTTTTAATGATCGAAACAAAACTAAGGTAATGAAATCAAATGTCATTCTCTAATATAGTTTTATAATTTAAATGTGTTCATTACCATTTTGTATCATGTCAATGCCACGTCCCAGATATTCCGTTGACGTGGGATAAGAGAAAACCTTCCCCTGATTACTTGAACTGTCATCGGGTAACTGAGGTCGCACTCTACAAAATACACGAATATTCCCTTTCAATTCCTACAACCGAAAAAGTAGTTGTTAGGAAACATATTTGTGGTATTGTTAACACGATTTATAGTTTAGAACATTACCAATATTGTATTATGCAACTTCTTACGCAGCTTCTCCCCTTCTATAAGCTTAAACTCTGCATCTTCCAAGTGATTTTGCAACTCCTTTATGAGTTTCTTTTGCTCTTCATATTCATTTCTTGTCTCGAATACAGACATATCAGACATCTAAAAATGGGAAAGAACCAAGATTATAATAGGAACTAAATGGACTATAATGTAATAAAGAGTTTTCTCGAAGTAAATGAAATAACCTGTAATTTCCTCTCAGCAACTGCTAGTTGGTCATGCAAAATTTGTATTTGATTACCTTGTGACAAGCATTTTTCCTGTAAAAGATACATACGTATCAGAATATATCCATGTCTAGTTGGAAAGCAAAGTAAATATAAAGTAAAAAGTAACCTCTAATTCGCTTGAGTTGGTAGCCAACTCTTTGTATTTCGATACGTCAGCAGTTAGACTTTGCACTTGCTGTTGATAGTGTTCACGATCTTCTTTGGTCTGGTGTAGCTCCATTCTAAGACATGCAACTTCATTCAGCAAAGAATCTTTCTGCTTCATAGCTTCATCTTGGGAAGCCTAACCCAAAGAAAGAGGAGAAGGCGCCAGCAATCGATATGTCAATATTCAAGCCTCTTTTAAAACTGTATAAATTCCGACATCTAACAATCAAGCAATGTGCTAAAAACGCTATAGAAAGGCCAGATCACTAGACATGATAAAAAAAATATGCAACAAAAAAGATGTCATTCCCAATCACGGAAACTCACTATAGATGAAAGGAGTTGATCTTGCAATGATTTATGGTGACCCCTTAAGGTGTGAAGATTCTCCACTATGGCTGATCTCTCTTTCTCTCCACGCTTAATGGTTTCGTGAGCGGTATCAAGGTCTGTCTGGAGTTTACTGTTATAAAACTGTAGACTTGAGTTGTACTCTTGTAGTAGCTTGTACATATCATTAATCGATGCTATCTACGCCGTTCAAGAATCCAATGAGTCAATAAAAGTAAAAGAAAAATAATGCAAATGCAGCAACAAGGAAAACCAAGGTGCTTTGATAAGATTAAATTTTGATTTTTATATTTACCCTTTGATTGGCACCATCAAGCTCGGATTGAACTTTCTCAAGCTCTTCCGAAAGAGTAGCTTGCGACCTTTCAATACTAGTCCGAGCTTCTTTTTCTTTTGTAAGCGAATCCACAGCTGTCTGATTGTCATATTCAAAAGAACTAATCACTTTTCATTTTCCAAACACACGGAAATAAATACATACAAAAATTCTATGGCTAAAACCATTCTTACCTTCTTCTCGGATTCTTCTTTTACGAGCTTATCGTGTAAGGAAGCCAAGCTTTTTCGAAGCTCCAAAATAATCAAATTAAGCTCTTCCTCCTTGTTTTTTAGAGCCACCTCTACAAGAAAATATTTTTTTACATCAAAAGAGAATCAACCAATACAATTATAAATCATATCGAACAAAGTGAATGAATCGAACATACCCATTTCAGAGCATCTTCTCTCGGTCAATTCCAAAGCACTCCTTAATTTCTCTTGTTCGAATGCGTATTCTCCCTCGAGCTCTTGGAACCATTTAATGCAAAGCCTAAGCCTCTTTATATACTCCAACAGATTCTCACACCTCTCCTGAATAACCGGCCGAAATGAGCGAAGATCAAAGCTAATTCCAGCTAAATGACCAAAATATACAACAGAAAAACACACACTCACCTTATAGTTAAATTTGTTCTTGCATTTCATTTTCTCATTCACTAGTGCTTCCACATCCTCTCTTGTGAACTCAATTCCACCACATTCCGAACCAGCATTACTCGGAGGCGCGCTATTGGGGCCGAGATCTTGGGAGCCATTTACGAGTGAGAAAGCTAGCCGGAGCCGACCATTAGTTGCAGTGCCAATCATTTTCTCGAATCCAAGCCTTTTTCCCTTATCTTCACTCACCGCATCAGCAATGTATTTCTTCTGAAAATCCAATAATAAATAATTTCACCCAAAAAAAAGTTCAGCTTCAATTTTTTTGTTCTCTAAGGAATGTAAAATAAATTAACCATTAATGAAAATATAATTTAAATTGCAACTTTACATACAGAAAAGGAAAATATACAAAAGAAGCAGGATGTAATTGAGCTACAAAAATCGAAACATCCAAAAAACTGGGACAAAAAGCCAATCCAAACCTCCCATGAGCCATGAAAAGCAAAAGGTATTTACTAGCAAACAGTCCATGTAGATTTAATCCTATCCAGAAAATGAAAAAAAAATGTTTAAAAATAATACTAAACCCCAGAATGAAAAACAAATGATACCCAGAAACAAGAAAACCATGAAGATTGAAACTTTAACAAGAAAATCACGCAAAAAATCTCCCATTTTGAACCCAAATTGGGTTAAAACAAAACCTACCCATTAACAAGAAGAACATGAAGATTGAATCTTTATCGAAATTTTTTTGAAAAGTAAACAACTTTCAACAATTCAAAAACAGAAAAATACTTCAAAACCCAAAAAGAAAGAAACTTACTTTGAAAGGACCTGGGGCGGTGGTGTTATGTTGAAATGGAGGTTTGTTCTGGTTCTTTGAACCCATTTTTGAAGAAAGAAAATGAGAGAGAAAGTGAAGCTGTGAGATGTTGGGGAAGAAGGGGGATAGTAAATTTTGGGTCTAGTAAAGTGGGGCCATGAATTGTATTCAAAGCTACCAATAGTGAATCACAGCCGTTGCCTTTACGAGCAATAAGATGATCAAACAAAACACACTCGTGAAATCAATAAAGAATTCTTCAGTTTTGTTTTAATCTCAAAAATTGAAGTTTTTAGTTTGTTGTTGCTATTATTTTGGTGTTTTTTTAAATTAACTTTTTATTGGTTTTTCAATCTTATAAATAAAATTTTGTCTCGATTTTACGATGATATAATAACATGATTAATTCTCTATATCTTATTTATTTTTTATTTCATCTTTAAGATTTAAAAATTCAAAAAACTAAATATTTATTTAAAAAATATAAAAATACATTCACAATATTTAAAATATTCATTTTTTATTCCTTCCCATTGAATCTAATTTAAACTTACCCTTTTCTCTCAACTTATGCACGAAACGAAACAATAAATATTATGTACCAAACCGATAATTAACCCTTTAAGATTTTGGTTTTGGACTTTTATTACCGTTGGGATTTGAATTTTTTTCAAAGTGGGGATCTCGCGGAATTTCTTTCCGATTGGTATGCCGAGATTACCCTCTTTATGCAAAGAATGATTGCCATTGTCATTGAGGCTAAAATTGTCTAATTAGATTGTGATTTTGATAGCTTTGATAATGAAAAAGTACACTTAAAAATTTAAATAAATCCACCACTCATGTGATATCTAGATTTAATATTTTTCTTAAAAAAATAATAATAGGAGTATTATTATTTGATATATTTACAATTAAAAATTTTAACCCTATATAATTTAATAAGTAAAAGAAATATTTATATTAAGAGATCAGAATTTGAACATTTGTGTTTAAAAGAGTGTATGCATTGTCAAAGAGGTAATAAAAATATAAATGTATATTATCATGTAACCATACCATTATATTAAAAAACACAATCGGTTTATTAAATAATTATTAAAACCCTCTAATTTCATAATTAATTTAAAATTTGGACAAAAAATAAAGAATTAAAGGGGAATTTGGAAAAATTATGGTATTACCATTCTCCTCTGTCATAATTTTTATTATTCTATTATTTAATAAAATATATAGAAAATTGCAAATATCTAAGTTGAAACTTAATCTAAAAAAATAACTTTTAAAGGGGAATTTAGATTAAATGGAAGATACAAAATTAGTTGCAAACTGGACCTAAATGTATGTATGTATCAACAAAAAACAATGCATAAAGCTTTTCAACGACCGCTTAAAATAAAATAAGAAATTACCCACCCAAATTATTGATTCTTTTATTTATACTTATATACCTTATTAGGTATACTAATATTCTAAAGAAATATACTTATATATGATTGAATTAATTATAACATAATAAGAAAATAAATGTTGGATGGTCTCAAAGATTTAAAATATATACTCGTATAATATCCTTTGCTTCAATTCACTTTCCATGAAAATAAAAATTTGTCACTTTTCGGCATCAAACATTGATGAATTTTCTTCACCTAATATCTTTTCTCTTCGGAATTAATGTTTTGTCGGTCGGATGAATTTGATCATGTAACCGATAACAAAATCAAAAGGAAAAAATTTACATTAAGAAATCAAGATAAAAGAATCAAAATAAAAATCTATTTTGGTTGAGTTCCGAAGTTTGAATTTATTTTTATATAATTCCGACACTCAAAATTCGAAGTTATTGATGAGTTTGATAATGTGTATGAAGTGAAAATAAAGAGCAACAAAGTTAGGGTTTTGCATGTGAGCAAAGTTGGAATTTGGAATTTGGAATTTTATGGTATGGAGTTGCCTCTTTGCCAAGCAAAAGAACTGTCCTCTCCTGCTTTAACTTGAAGATGATGCAAGGTATTATCAAGCTTGGAAATTTCCTGTAACAATATTCTTGATTAAATGCATGGTGAAGAAACAGTAATTAAATGAATTAAATATGTTAGGTGTGAAGAAATCAATACACATTTGCCAAATAATATATGGTTTGGTACACTAAGAATTTAAAGTGGATGATCACCAAATTAAAATTCATCATATAAATAAAAGACCCCATTTTTTATTTATTATAAAAATTCTCAAATTATTGGTTTTTAAAATTTAATTCTCAAGTTAACTTATTATTATTATTATTATAAAAAAAAACTATTCAATACACATGTAGTATAAAGACTATACAAGTTTTCTGTTTTAGGGATTATATATTTAGTTTAGGGTTTATGGGTTTAGCTTGTAGGTTAGAGTTTACGATTAGCATTAAGATTTTAATGTTAGAAATTTAAATTTTAAATAGTAAATATGCAAATTGTGTGAATTTTTTTACACGTGTATAGAAAAAGTACTCTTATTATAATCAATAAATCATGAAAAATAGTTTTGAAACAAAATTTATACAAGACTGTCAATTTTAAGATTTACTAGATATTAATTAGAGTTTAAGATTTAACAGTTTAGCTTTTAGAATTTACATTTAAAGTTTAAAATTTAAACTTAAAATAAGCAGACTGTTTAAAATAAATTTATATAAAAAAATAACTTATCAACCATGGATGGGATCTATGTTCTGTATTGCAAACAAAGCATTATCCTCTTTGTCTTCCATGTAAGGTTCTTGTTCCTTAGTACTTTTGCTTAATCGATAATCTATCCCACAAAAATGTGTATTTATTAATTAAATACTTAAATTCATGATTGATTAAGTTAATAAGGATCAAATAAACTCAATTTAACCTTGGATGTAATATTTGGACCATGTGTCTGGGATGCCCTTTTTAAGCACGTGGCAGGTGATTAATCTAATTACTTTAATTAATTAAGTGGCCGGTTCTCATCATATTTATTTAGCAACTTATTTCCCAAGGTACAAGAATAAGACATTGAGAATAACCCAATCGCTAAATCTCATCATTGAAATTAGTTTTGGATGGTGCTATGTCAGCTGAAACGTATCATAAAATGTCAATTTCTGGGTTTTTTTTTAGTAATAGAAATGAAACCAAATTTAGGGTTCATTTAAAGCGGTACACATTATTACACAAATCTCAGGGCGGACATTAGGGATATTCATTGTCGGATATCGAATCGGATTTGATCTGATTTTTTTGAATATCTAATTTTTCGACAATATAATGATCCGTATTTGATCCGAAAAATTTAGATATCCGATATTCAGATACCGGATATTCGAATATTTGATTATCCAAAATATATTTTGATTCAACTATTTTTTCGAAGTTGAAGATCGTATTTATGAAAATTTTAGAATTTCGAATATAACAAACAATAAATTGTTAAATATAACAAGATTCGAATCTACGAAAATTTTGATTTTTTTATTTTCAGATATAACAAGCATCAAATCGTTAAATATAACAAGATTAATATTCTTGAAATTTTAAAATTTTGAATTTTCGGATAATCCGAAACTTGAAATATTGTGATTTGAAAACAAAAATTGGATCGGATATCTGATTCGAAAACAAAAATCGGATCGGATAATCCGAAACTTGAAATATTGTGATTCGAATTTTAAAATCGGAATGGATATCTGATCCCAAAACAAAAATCGGATCGGATATCTGAATTTTCATATCAGATCAACGGATAATCGTATCGGATTAGATCGGATATTTTTGAACACCCCGACACAATTAGTATAATAGATAACTAACACAAAAAAATTTAGATTCTAAAGTCCATACAATCAGTAAAATAGATAATTAACCGAGATAATTTCAGAATCCAAAGTTGGCACGTGCCAACCCTAGACCACACATAGATCTACCATTGATGTTTGGGATCCGTAACTCTCCCTTTTAACAATATCGCCTCCAAAATTTAAATCTAAATTCTCTCATTGAGAAACAATGTGTTTTGCCATTGCACTCAACATTTATTGGTTTAAAAATTAATATTTTATAAAACCAACAAAAACTTCAAAAATTGAAAATCAAAATTTATCCTTTAAATGTTATATTCCTTAAGTTTGTTAGTCTTAAATTTGTCTTTTAAGTGAAATATTAGTTGGCAATCCAATGTTAAAAGCAGAATCATTATATTTATTAATTTCACAAAATCCATTTCATTTTCTTTGGTCACTTGAATTTATGTTATGGTTTAAAAATATTTAAAAATAAATAAAAATATTTATTATTTTTTTTTCTTTAAAGAGATGGATGACTATTAACATAATTGGATCTAATAACTCTCAACTGTCCAAAATATTTAAAAATGTGACATATTATTGAATTGCAGGGTTTTTGGAGTCTAGTTGAACCAAAGCATTATAAGACTAATGCACCATTTGTAAGATTCCCCTTAGCTTAATAATGCACTATCATTTTTATTAAACAATTTATGCCCACCAGATATGTTCTAAGTGTTTACATATATACATATTGAGTATATGGATAAGGTTATAATTCTTCATACATATATAATGAGAACAGAAATGATTGCATCCTGTTTTATTTAATTTAAAATTAAACTAATGAATCAAATTGATTCGAATGGAGAATTCGATTTGGTTATATTTTGATATACACTTAAGAGTTTTGAAAAGCTAAAATACAATAAGGTAATGAAAGGATTGAAAAAGGCAAAGTCAGTTCCTATACAATCCATTTCTTTCAAACTACATGTCCTTATTTCTCTTTCAGTCCTATATGGCAGAGGAATGAAGATTCGATTTCAGAGCTGGAAGACAAGACATGCAAACAACTTTGATAATTCCATCAATTACAATACTGTTAATTTCCCTTGGAAAAATGCAGTAAATCTGATATCTGAGTCACATAAAAAGTTTCTCGTTTATGTCAAAGATCATATCATCATGTTCTTAGCAATCTGGTTCAAGAGTCCTGGGAATTTTAGTCTCTAAAAGAACATCGTTACTGAGGAAAGCCTCTATGTTCCTGCAATCTGCATCTTGTGGCAGCTCAAGCACTCTTACATATCCATATTCCCACCAATTGCAGCTTAACCAATCCTTTTGTCTTTGGCTGTTTTTGATGCTTTTAGCTGTCCACTAATTTCCATAATTTTCTCTTTCTCAACATGGATTTGTATATTATTTTTCCCCAGTACTCCTGCTACCACATCTATTGATCAGCTTATATATGTGTGCGTGTGTGTGTGTGTTTATATGTTGTAGCATGAGAGGGCTTCAAATGGTGTTTTACCTGGGAGTTGTGCTTTAAGTATATAAGCCTGGTCTGTTTGAAACCGATCCACTGTGGTCTTGCCTGAGTTTCTTAGGTTAGACAGCATGCTATCCGATTCAAAAGGCGTCCGATGGATCACTTTCCCGAACAATAAAGGACTGAATAATGATCCTTCTCCAAACACTTTATGCACTGGAGTTGGACTGCCCTGGGACAGAAACCTCTCGAAAATGTCTTCGCGTAACGAAATGCACCATTTGTGAGGAGTTTGAACTTCGAGTTAAAAGCAATTCGGCATGCATTGAGGCTTTTTCTGATCAATCATAGAGAAAACAATACAAGTTCTTAAGAGAAAGGAAGAGATTGTTAAGGGAAAAAGACTAATAACCTTAGATTATCAAGCTCTTTTGTTTCTGTATTTCTGAAAATGATTTGGAGTAGAATCTTATGGTGGAAGCATACACCCCATTGGCCCTTATTCTTTTCTTGGATGACAAGCTAAAAAACGAAACATGGTGATTATGGTTAGGGTGACGATGGGGCGGGTCGGGGACGGTTTTGCATTTTCTATTCCGTCCTCAACACTTGCGGGTACGATTTTGAAAAATCCTCATTAAACGTTTAAGGGATCCCGCGGTTTTCAGTTAATCCTCGTACCCAAAAAATAAACAAAATTTAATACATTAAAACAAATACTCAACATTAAATCTCCAAAAATAACAAATAAAAATAATAAATTTAATTTTACCAACAACAAACAAACCATTTAAAACTATAAAACATGACTAAAATATTAATACTACCTTTAAAAGAAAATATGTAACTAATATTCTACGGTTCTAAATCATGGTTCATTTGTTCTATAATGAATTAGATTCGATATTCTTTTCAACCATATAAATTACCTCTTTTAATTTTACTCGTACAATTTATGGCGAATTTTTAAAGTCATTGTCGTTGCTGTTTTTGAAAACAGTTTGCAGTCTTTTCTTCTGACCTTTGCTCACTCAAAAATTAATAACTTTTAATGTATAATTCGAAATCAAGAACTATTTGTTTTAAATGGATCTAGACTTATGTATGGTTATAGAAATATAAAGCTATCTTTCTGGTTTATCATGTAGAATTTTTAGTGATTTTTCTCACTACTAAAACTGCTTTTCTTAGATATTTGCTGTCAAACTTTTATAACCTTTCAACATTCAAATATTTATATTTTTTAAAATAAAAATCGAAATCGATCACCGTGTATTTTAAATAAAACTAGACTGAATCACGTTTACAGCGATGTATAGACCATTTTCTATTTTTTTATGAAATTTAATAAAAATTTCTAAACTTACTCCAACCGGTTATACTCAAGTTATGGGAGATTAGATTTTTGTTGAAAATAGGAAAATTACCCTTATAGCCATCCAACTTTGTAAAATATTAGGGATCTTTGTGGGTATTTTTTGGGATCCCCACAGTGAATTATACGGGTACGGTTCGGATATAACAATCTCTGTCCTCATCCCCATTTGAACTCCGGTGATAAAACATCATTGTCCTGTGAGTGAAAATTTCGATTATTACCTATACCCATCGATACAAATACCCACGATTTTCAATTATTTCCCCCCTAATTGACACCCCTAATTATGGTACTGAATCAGGCGTAGTGGAATGTGGATCAAACTGCGTAGACTTGAAGCCCAAGCAAAGAGTCCTTAGAAGTGATAATAACCTCATGAGATCTATGCATAGGTTGTTTGCCCTTTTAATTTCAGACTTCCATTGTAGACTCTTAATCAAATGCCTACTACCACCACCACTACTACTACAGTCTACAAAGCCAAGCTTGGCGTCCTAAGTACTCGTCACAACTCGAATTCCACAAAACTGAATGATTGAGGGATCGTTCTAACTTTATCCTAGATAAATGGTTAAGAAAACTTGAACAAATTAAGTAATGTTCATATTCATTTGTTTATTTTTGAAGATATTTGTGTGCATTTCGCAAACATAATGTTCGCTTATATATTCACCGTATTCACCAAAAATGGTCAAATTATGTTGAACATCAATACCTAATCATAACAAACAAAACTTCCAAAAAAAGCAACATTTTAAACTAAATGTTGGAATACTGCAATTCATGTTATTAATGAAACAAGAAGAGGAACGAGTCATGAACTATTGTATTAAGCGGAACAAGAAGATCAATGGTTGATTCTATTCACATTTTAAATTAAATCCCCCTAAGCTAAAACAAGCCAAAGTTCCCATTAAAAAGAAGACATCAAAACACCTAAAAGTTACTAATATAACGACAATCAAAGACTAAAATCTGAGAATGTTCAATCTCGGAATGGCATTAGGCCAGAACAGAGAGAAGATATAGTTCGTGTCCAGCTTAATCTAATCGTCATCACCACCGGATGCCTTGGAGGTTCCAGCCTTCTTCGGTAGGAGAAGGTTATGAATGTTGGGCATTACACCACCGTTGGCGATGGTCACATCTCCCAGCAGTTTGCTCAGCTCTTCATCATTCCTTACAGCAAGCTGGATATGCCGCGGAACAATTCGGGTTTTCTTGTTGTCTCTAGCAGCATTTCCAGCAAGCTCAAGAACCTACAGAAAAAGGCCACAAAAATTAGCATCTTAATAATTGGCGGAATTTCACTATGTTATCCCCATACAAAAAAAGACCAAAATTTCTTGTAAATTTTAGAATTAATATATCGAAATTGCCGGGAGGAGGGAATTGGATAAATAATGCTAAAGTTATAGGGGAAACGAACCCTAATTTTACAACCACAAGAACATGTAAATATTATATTAATAAAAAATTAAAATATACAAGAGCACAAATCAGAAAAGCGATTCCAAATTTCAAATTTCGAAAACCCTAGATTAGGTTACAAACGAATCCGAAATTTCAAAAGGACAAAGTAGATTGCGGACGAATATTGCTGAAAATTCCCACCCGCCATAACATAAAAGGCGAAATTGAAATTATAAATATTTTTTTCAATAATAAATGAAAAAAAAAATCAAAATCCTAGTTTTGATTACAAACAGAAAAACAATTTATTTTGAAAGTTAACAGATTATCGTCAATAATTCAAAACAAAGCAAACATAAATCAAAAAGGACAATAAATTGTAGTACCTCAGCGGCAAGATATTCAAGAACGGCGGCGAGGTAGACAGGAGCTCCAGCTCCGACCCGTTCAGCATATTTCCCAGCTTTAAGGAACCGAGCAATACGACCCACCGGAAACTGAAGCCCGGCCTTACTACTCCTCGATGTTGCCTTCTTCGACGCTCCAGATCCGAGAGTTTTCCCCCGACCCGCCATTTTGGACTCGCAACAAAAAAAATGTAAATAAGCTCCTTCAGTAACGTGGGAATAAGAAAGAGAGGCAACAGTTTGTAAATATCCGATTGTTTTAGGTATATATAGGGGAGATCGTAAAGTAATTAGCCAATGCGAATAGAGGACACGGATCTATAATATGATCCGTTGGATGGTGATCAAATTGACGGATTAGATTTGAACTGCACACCACTTTTTGAATTTTCGGATTAATTAAAAGGGTTTTTTATTGAAATATATTGAATTTTAAAATTATTTATTAAAATAACATCTATTTCTAAATATTTTTAGGAAAAATACATAAATAGTCACTGAACTTTTAGAACATTTGTATTTTGATCACTGAATTTTTAAAACATACTACACTGTCATTGAATTTTTAATTTTTTTTATTCGGTCATTCTCGGCAATTTCTGTGAAGAAATATTGATGTGGTACATTAGAGTCATTTTTTTCCTCAAAAATTTTGAGTTTCTCAAACCAACTGCAGTCATCAGCCTCATATCGTCTGCGTCGTCATCGTCACCGTCCGATATTTTTTCGATCATCATTTTCACTAAACATAACACCCACATACTCAAAAACATCAACATCTCCCGAATAACTCTATCATCTATCTCTTAAGCTTCCTTCAAAATTTCAAAGTACCCGACCAAATGTTATATGTTACCAAGGGATAATGTTTTTATAACTCAAAATTTCCCAAAGTACTCAAACAAAGACCCAATGAAATAATGGTGAAGCTCTTGAGTAAAGTGGGTATTGTATTTTAGTAACATCTGACGATGATGGCGCAGGGGATAGAAAGCCGATGGCTGCAATTGGTTTGGGAAACTTAAGGTTTTATGGGAAGAAGATGATTATAACGTGTCGCGTCATCATTTATTAATTCTTAATTGCAATTGACGACATTAATCATAATAAAAGTAAATTAAATATTCGGTGACCATATTACAAATTTGTGTTGCCGCTATTGTAAAATTAGTATGTTGGAGCATAACTTGACGCTTTTGTAAAAGTCAATACATGGAGCGGATGTAATTCGTCACTTTCGTAAAAAAATTGATTATGCTGAACGTAGTTAATTCTACGTTCACCACATCAATTATTTATGGGGTGA
This sequence comes from Hibiscus mutabilis, assembly GCA_019671005.1. Lineage (NCBI taxonomy): Eukaryota > Viridiplantae > Streptophyta > Magnoliopsida > Malvales > Malvaceae > Hibiscus > Hibiscus mutabilis. Next base: position 10,146 of record JAGYYJ010001120.1, on the reverse strand, counting down.
CAGAATAAGATAGGGTATAACAACATCAAAAATTAAACACTTGATACTAATATAGTACCTAAACATGACAGCCAATTGCCTCAGGTCCATTCATGTATCTTTGGCAAGAACTGCCAGTAATCTCATTTCTTTTGTGGAAATGACAATTTGGCGTGGAGTTTTTTCCTACAGGTGGAAAATATACTGTTAAGTTAGGGTAGAAAGAGGCCTCAGGACAACAAGAACGGTGTCGGATACAGTCTTTATTTAAGGGTATGCTTGCTAGCCTATGGCCACAACCTTTTCAAAGCTTACATTTGCAGAAACATAGAATCAAACACTTAGAATTCCATGAACAAAGCACAATATTCCTCCAACAAGTAAACAATGGTGATGCAAAACCTGCTGGCATGCCCCTTTTGATTTGGAAATCGCCAGCATTCCCACCACCAGCGCTGGGAAACCAACTGCTACTACAATCCTGGTAATATCTTAAACCAATAAGTTTCATGGAAATTTCGAACAAAAATGGAGTTTTAGAAAAACACATACCAAGAAAGAACGAGACACCCGAACCAGAACTTCCTATTAGCGGAAGATTTTTCAAGCTTTTCAGTGCAACAGATGCACATACAGCCACCAAGCAGGTTTGCAGAAACATGGGACAAAGCTAGTAGAACAGCTGCAATCAACCCAAGCTTGAATGCTTTGTTTTGGGGCTGCCGACACTCAAATCTCTTTGCATTCATGTGTCTCATCTGTTAAAACATGTAGTTTAAAAACCCTTGATTTGTTTTGGATCAGACATCAAAGAAAATTCAGATGCATGTACCTTGTCTTTGGTAATAACTAATATGTGCTTGGATGCTGAGAAAACCAACAGAAAAATCTACGAGAACAATCATGAGACAAACAAAAACACCAGCTTTTGCCATTTCTCCCACAAGAGAGAATCAGAAGCCTTCAAAGTTTCAAACCATAATTTTTTTCTTTTTTTCTTCTTTGCAGAAAAGTGTATTTAAATGTGACAAAGAAACAAGATTTCATTTTTGCAGCCTGTACTTGTGTCATTAACCTTGCACTTGCTCTTTGCCAGCTCTCTTTTTTTTTTTTTTTTTTAACTGTTTGGAAGCTGAGAAAATTTCTTTCCTGCTGGTTTGTCTGATGCTTTAGACCTGTAAACTGAGATCTTGTGGAGAAGTCTGCTTTTGAATCCTGTGACAGTCCACGTCGCACATGTGAGTTGTGAGTTGAACCATTGGTCGTTTTAGATACTGTTTGGATATAGGGTGAATCAGCTCTTGGAAAATTATAGGGATGGCTTGGTTTTGTCGATTTTGATCATTTGCTTTTCCGTTAGAGGGTGGAGTGGAGAAATTCTTTGTTAGAATAAGCCAAATAATAGAAGTCCAATAGTGACCAAGCATGGAGGATAGGTATTATCTCCCTTGTTCTCTCGTTTCCATCTTATATATATATTGTCCTCTCCGTTCCTAAAGCTTTGTCTTGACTTATTTATACCGACCACATCGTACACTTAATTTTAGTAGATGGGTCTTTCAAGGATTTTCTGTATACACAAGATCTCAAATTCGAAACTTGCTTAAACGATACCAAAATGCTTACCACTTAGACCACCTATTGATTTATTGAGAAATATAAAAGATAAACTCTAAAATCCATTCATCATTTTCGACATAATGAAACTAGGGATGGGCACAGGTCGGGTTGGGTTTTTGGCCTACCTGAACCCGACCCTATAATAAATACACTAAACTCAACTTGAACGTATTCTTTAAAAAATCTAACCCGACCCAGAAATAAATATTTCGACCCCGACCCGACCTATAGAAAAAAATAATTTTAGTGATCTAATTGTAAAAATACTAATTTTAAGGATTAAATTGTAAATAAAAATTCAATTTTAAAGACCTAATTATAAAAATATATATAAAGTGGGGTATTATTATAAATATCCCTAAAAAAATTAGGGTAAACTACCTAAATGACCACCATACTTTCGATAAAGTCGCGATTTGACCATAATACTTTTTTCGAAGCAATTAAGCCACCATATTATTAATTTGGACTCAATGTGGTCATGGCAGTTAAAAAAAAGGTATAATTACACATTTTGGTCCCTGCTATTTACACATTCTTTCAATTTAGTCTTAATTTTAAATTTAAAAAAATTAATTAATTATTTAATTAGGTGGTGACACGTGTCAACACCTTATTAGAGAAGAAAAATGAAATCAAGCAATCTTGCTTGAGAGGATCAAACATGGGCAAGCCTTGGAGAATAAGAGAGGCTTAGCCACTGCACTAAGCACAACTTTGTGTTTTATATCACTAAATTAAAAATATATGTCTTATTGTTTTCTACATTTGTTCTTTTAATTTAACATATATAATCATCGAAATAATTTCACATATATAACCCTAAACCCCAAAGTCTAAACCCTAAACGCTAATTTTACATATATAATCATCAAATTAATTTCACATGTATAACCCTAAATGCTAACCCCATAACCCAAGGTTTAGCGTTTACGGTTTAGGGTTATATATGTGAAATTAATTCAATGATTATATATGTGAAATTAGTATACGCTAAACCCTAAATGCTAAACCCATAACCTCAAGGTTTAGTGTTTATGGTTTATGGTTTATGGTTTAGGGTTATATATGTGAAATTAGTATACCCTAAACCCCAAATGATAAACCCTAAACCCTAAATACTAACCCTAAATACTAAACTCCTAACTGTTTAGCGTTTATGGTTTATGGTTTAGCATTTAGGGTTATATATGTGAAATTAATTCGATGATTATAAATGTTAAATTAAAAGAATAAATGTAGAAAGCAATAAGACATGTATACTTAACACTTAATTAAAATCCGACCCGACTTAACACTTAATTAAAACCTGACCCGACCCGACTCCATTCCGATTCTTTTATTAAAAAATCTGACCCGATCAAGCCGGATCAGATAAAATATCCATCTATAAATGAAACCAATAAAATTACAGTGTTTAATCCTCCAAATAAACAAAGAAATGACACAGTTCTATCAACTACAAGAAAACACGTATAAATTTTAATTTTCTTCTTTAAAAGCTTTTCCGGTAAACTTGGTCTTCATTTTTTTTTTTAATTTTGATGGACTTGATTTTTAAAATTCTTTTTATGATTTAAGTGTGTTATGTTTATTGTATATTTTTTATTTTTAATAAATTTTAATTTCCTCTTCTTGTTCATAAAACAATGTTCACCAATTAACTCATTATATTTCCCACTTCATTTTTACCAAAAATAAAAAGGAAATCCAACGAAGATGTGTGTAATTTACAAGTAGAACCTAATTTTCAAGAAACATTTTGGGTTAGTCCAAATACCATATGCCTCTTACTATTCTGGATCTGGGCCTCAAAATCCAAAAAACTGTATGTCTTTTCCATTAACCCCAATTTTTTCTCATCAATGCATTAACTCCATTATAGATGATCATTTGACCCAGACCCGACGAGTTTTAACTCGACCTAATTTTATAAGGGTTGAGCTTTTAAAGAAAATGTCAGGTTCGGGTGGAGTATTCTTAAGATATTGTCGGTTCGGGTTTGAGTTTAAGGTAAAAAAATATCCGATTCGACCTGACCCAAAATAATAGTTTAATTTTATTCTAAATAATTAGGTATATTTGCTATAATACCTTTCTCTTTATATATATTTTTCAATTATCTTCTTATTTTGTTATGTCCCTTCTCTATTTGTATTTTTTTAATTTACTCCCTATTTTATCGAATAAGAATGACAAAAATATATTTTATTTATATCAGGTCGGTTCAAATTTGAGCCGTATGGAACATCATAAAATATCGCATCAGGTTTGGGTGAAGGTGCTACATTTTCGATCGGGTACAAATCGACCAAAAACCCGACCCATGATCATCTTATGCCCATATTTATGCAGTAGTACAATATTAAAATTCATAAGTTGATTAATCGACTAATGTTAAAAAAAAAGTTGATTCCGATTAATATTAAGTCAAATATATTCAATCGGTTTAGATTTCGAAGGTTTGTTGGTTCAATTATTATTAGATTTTATAGTTAAACATAAAAAATTGGACCAACCAACTTAATTATTTGTTGTCGTTTAATTTAATTGAATTCAAATAATAAGATGTTTGAATATTATTTAAAATTCGAATTTTAAAATTTAATTTATGTTTGATTTGAAATATAATCTAATTTATTGTATTTTTATAGTTAGTAAATGTTATAGTTTTTTAAACTCTACCTATGAATATTTTAATATAGAATTTGCAATTTATAGTTAGTCGATGCTTAACATATTTAAAAATAAATGCAATTTGGTAGTTAGAAATTGAAGCTTCATAATGGCATGTGGTAGCATTAAATGGGCTCATGAACACAGACCGACACCTTCCTTAACCATTGACTCCAATTTGAACATCATCCCCATTCCAATTGCTAATACTAATATTCTTTATTTTTTAAAACATTTTTTTAGAAATAATAATCATGGAAAACTCATTAAAAATCACATAAAATTTATGATTTTCATTTTTTATAATTATTGATATATTATTCATTAATCTTCTAATTTAATTGATTTGTAAAAAAAATAATTATGAAGACAATTTTCTCAATTTAATTTTATTTTATTTATATCACAATTAATAAATTTTAATCTTATTTAAAATTTTAATATTTAATTTTATTAGACCAATTAATAATTGAATTAGGCCACTTTAATATAAAAAGGTGACAAAGCTAAAAACAAAATGAAAATACTAAAATAAATTTAAACCCCACGCTTTTATAAATATTTTTTTGTTACCTATTTTTCACAACTTTATTTTTATTGTTATTATTTGTTTGTGTGTGTTTCGAAAAGTTGAGATTAGTGTACTGTTCTATTGTCTGTCCAAAGCTAATTATGAGTTCACTCTGTTTTCAAAATGCACCCACTTTTTGTTTTCGTAGTTGGGAGCTTCATTATTGTTTCTCTTTAAACCACAATTTTAGGGTGAAAATTAAAATAATATTTTAATATTTATACCATAATTAAGAAAGTTAATCCAATTATTAGTAAAATAAGATGAGGAGTCTACTTAATTTTTTTTTAATTTTAAAAATTTAAAAGGTTTAATTTAAAATTTTCTTTAAAAAAATTGAGACTTAATTAAAAAATTTCAAGAATCAAGATTGAGTGTACTAGTGTCAATTATAACTCGGTCAATAAAAGAAAGATCTAACTAAATTTGGTTTATTTTTAACCCAGCAAGGGTCACGGTGAAAAAAACGGATGATGTTTATCATAGGAAACACAGGTTCAAATTGTTTTGTCTACAAGGTGTATGCTCATTGTCAAAGGATTAAGAATATGCAAATATATACTACATTGTAATCACCTTTGAACCATTAAAAAAACTAAATTTAGTTTATTTCGGGGAAAATGTTATTTATTAAGAAAAATGTGGAAAATAGTCCATATAAAAATTAGTTATAGTACTAAAGGGAATCATCTTCAACTGGTGACTATTTCATGGATTTTAGGATTAAAATGAAAACATTAAATATTATAGGGATTGAAATGATAATTTATAAAAATATTTACACCAAAACATTTGTTTTCCTTTTTGTTTAAATTTTCCATTTCCCCTAATAATTGAAATATTTGTTTTTGCATTTTAGAAAATGAAATTAAACAAAATGACAAAAGACTAAAATATGAATTGTTTTAAGGGTAAAACTTTGATACACAGGCTGTGTAAAACTAATTTTACACAAGCATGTGTATTTACACTATAAAAATTCAAATTCTAAATTTCTAATCCTAACCCTAAAAAATTAAACCCTAAACCTTAAATCTTATACACTAAATTTTAAACATTAACCTTAAATTCTAGCCCATACAACCTAAAGCCCTAAACTTTAAACCTAAACTAAAACCCTAACCCCTAAAACTAAAATGCACGTATAGACTAAAGTTTACAGGTGTATCAAAGTTTTTTCCTTGTTTTAAAGCATATTAATGTTTGAATTACGAGTACAGTGTAAAATTTTAAAATGTCATAACTTTGAAATTAATTTAAAGCGTATTTTTTTTATTTTACAATTTTATCTAAACGTTTAACTCTTTTACATCAATCTTTTTTAACATATTAGGCTTAAACTTTTGATTTTTCTTTACAGATATATATCATTTCATAAATGTTTGATATGTGTACTTCTAATGTAGTCTGTAATTTTTCATTTTGGTCCCTTTTAATTGGTCCCTATAATTTTATCACATGACCAAAATAATATATTTCAAAATGCAATACGATTACACAATTTCCAAATGCAATATAATTACACAATTACATTAAAATTGTGTTTTTTTACATTTTTTATTGTAGTCTCTATTATTTTCATTATATTCATTTTAGTCCATTTAATTTTTATTATTTTCATTTTAGTTCCTTTAATTTTAATTCTTTTCACTTTAGTATCAAAATGAAATAAAAAAAGAAAATTGACCCAAAATCACCGATAGCTACTGACGACTCTTTTTAGTATTGTAGAAAATGAATATTTTTCTAAATAATTTCCATATGGACCATTTCCCAATTTTTTAATAAACGGCTTTTTCCTAAATAAAATTATTCCAAAAGTTTATTAAAAATTTAGTATTTAGTTTTCATGTCACAACATTTAAATAAGATCAATTAAAACATTTTAACTCACCACTTCCCTCTACTTCCATTTTTTGAGGAAGTTATTTTAAAAAAGTTATTTTAAAAAAGTTCTCTTGAGTTTTTCTTTATTGAAGTTGTTTCTAGCGACATGATTGATTTTTATTTTTTATGTTGATTGCATATAAATAAGATTATTATCATTTGATGAAGAATTATTTGTTCTTTATTAATTTTGATTTTTTTTTTGTTTTACTTTGCGAGAGTCATTCTATATCTGTTTTTCTTGATTTTTTTCGTCTGCTTGTATGACAGTTTATTTGTCTGCATTTTTGCAAGTTTGTCTGTCTATGTGACAATATTGTTTACTACTATGGCAATTTAGCGTTCAGATAACAAGAATTATCGAGTTTTTTTAGTCACAAGACGGCCGGCGGTCTGATATTTTTTTATTCCTTTATGGTAGTTTGTCGATGTGCCAAGAACTTGCAGCGGAAGAATGTTTGATTCATAGAATTTTCTGGTCAAAGTATATCGTTGCTGGATTTCATTTAGAATATTATGCAAAATTTTTCTACAACTGTGATGGTTTTGTTTCTCATGTCTTTCACACTCATTGAAGTTTACTGTATTTATTTTTCACATTGTATTTTCAATGATTGTGGTGTGATCTTTTTGTAATATTTTTCACTTTGAATACAATCTAGCATACTTTCTTGTTAAAAAAATAAAATCAATTAAAAAGCAATTATAATAGAAATTAATTATTCCATGGATAATGTACATATAAAAGCATAAAATTTGTCTTATTTACACTGATATATATTTTAAAGCGAATTTTTTTGGGGACCAAAGGTATATTTTGACAGCAATTTTTATATAAAAAAAACTATATTATTTACTTACACGATAAAGTTATTACATCATCTTTGCATGTTACATTATAAATTTTATTATTTATTTATTTTTCACAAGTGACTCACGAGATGTATAGTAGAACTGAAATAACAATGTTCTTGCATTTAAATTAGGGGCCACACTGACTTGGAAACCTTGAAATTTTCAAATTGGCACTATATATATCAGAAAAAAATGTTTAATAATATTATATATTAAAAAATAATGAGAAGTTAGACCATTAATGTGAACATAATAGGAATAAAGATTTTAGATTCTGTAAGTTGTAACCATAAAATTGGAAATAAAAATTTATTGGAAACTATTTTTTTACCAAAAAAATAGAAGAGAATTAATAAGCGCTTAAAAATATCAAGAAGAGTCGGATGTAATGATAAAATATATTATTTTTTTAAGAAGGGAATTTAAATTCAAATCTTGAAGATGATATTATAGCGTCACTGATGGGTGTTAGATAATTTTGGTGTGTAATACGTTTTGTTTAATCTCGTTGGTTGTTGAATAAAAGTTTGGACACTTTTTTCCTCCTCTCTCCTTGAGTTGCGCCTATATGACTCAAACTACGAATGGTTTTTTTTAGTGAGACCTATTCATTTAAAAAAATAATATTATTGGGAGAAAAGTCACAGATTTTTAAACATGATTTATCATTATAGAACTCAAACTCTGATCTTATCCTAAAATATATAATGTCTCATTTCACTAGATTAATTAATTGATCATTGATTGATGTAATTGAATAAATATTAATCCAATTAATTTAAATTGTATGTTATTGAACCTAACAAGTGTCTCAGTTAAAAAGCTGATAATGTATACGAGTTCAAATCGTTTTATCTATAAAGTGTAGGTATATTGTTAAACGATTAAAAATATGTCTGAATAAATACTAATTTATAATTATCTTTTAGACTATTAAAAAATTATATGTTATTTATTTTAATTCTTGGCCTAGTGGTGAGTTGCTCATTGAATTTGTCTTTTTTTTCCTATTATTACATGGACAACCATTTAATCAGGAAAAGCTGAAAAACATAGTATTTTTGTGGGATGATGATTAGTGATGAGCTGAGCTTTTCATGTAAGAAGTGCCATACAGGCAGCAGCATGCTACATTTAACTTCTTAGATTTTCTTTCTTTCTTTTCTTTATTATTTTTGATGATGTTTTCTTCCACAGGACATGAATCAGCTGCGGAGTTCATATGGTTCCAAAAATGGAAAGGAAACTGCTGGGAAAAGGAGTAAGATACAAAGCTAGAAAGCCCATATTTCTTTGCAAAAGATTATCATTACTGCTGAAGAAGAACAACAAGGTTGAATCTTTTTGAAATTTTTGGTTAATTTTTGAAGAAGAAGAGATATGCCAACAGTTTGGTTTTCTTTGAAGAGATCTTTACACTGTAAATCAGAGCCATCAGATGTTCATGACCCAAAAACCAGGAAACAATTGAGTACAATATTGACTAGAAAAGCAGGCAGGTCAGGGTGTTCAAGGTCCATAGCAAATCTCAAAGATGTAATCCATGGAAGCAAGAGACATTTAGACAAGCCACCGAGTTGCAGTCCCAGATCCATTGGTAGCAGTGAGTTTCTTAACCCCATAACCCATGAAGTTATTCTCAGCAACTCAAGGTGTGAGCTCAAAATCACTGGCTTTGGAGGGTTCCAAGATGGTGCCAGCAATGGTAGTAATAGTGATTCCAACGGTGGTGGCGGCGGCTGCGGTGGTGGTTCAACTTTTGTTGGTACCTTAAGGCCCGGAACACCAGGGCCTGGTGGCCACCCAACAATGCATTATTTTAAGAATTCTTCTGGTACTGCAACTCCTCCAAGGAAATCACCTTTTCTTTTATCAGAAAGGAAAAGTTCTGGTTTAGGAGGTGGAAATGTGCATTCAAGCAATAGGGTTCCACTTGAGACAGACTCCAATGGATGCTCTGTAATCACTTGTCACAAATGTGGAGAGCAATTCACCAAATGGGAAGCAGCTGAAACTCACCATCTCTCCAAGCATGCTGGTATTTTTTTAAATTGGATTTCTTTAAAAGTACAGTCTTTCCATTTATTGAAGTTTTTTGAACTTCGCTTTTCCTCCATTGTTTTCTTATCTTCTTGGTACTTAAAACCACTCACTTTCCTCTCACAGCAAAATTTAGTCTTTTCCCCATTTTCAAATGAACATTCCAAGATTTTACCTTTACCAATGAACAATCCAAGGCCTTTTCTTTACAGGTTTTTACTTTTTAACATATTTCCTAGATACCCTTTTCCTATTTCTTTTTCTATTAATTTGGATAAGATTGTTGATTCCCTGGAAATTTTCTTTTGTAGATATGTTTGTACTAGACTTATCCAAACCTGCAGAAAAACCAAGATATAGTTTATTTTGCTGCAAAATTTTCAGAATTGATTTTTCATTATCAGCTTCGTGTTGAACATTCTCCCATTTTTGGCAGTTACTGAGCTTGTGGAAGGTGACTCGTCTAGGAAGATTGTTGAAATCATATGCCGGACGAGTTGGTTGAAGTCCGAGAATCA
>JAGYYJ010000620.1:0-27199 GCA_019671005.1 Hibiscus mutabilis | reverse complement strand
TTTATTTCATCATGACTTATTTTTAGTTAAAAGTTTGATAGAAATACATGATTTTGTATGATATATGTCTTATCCTGCTACTAAACACATGAACTCTTCTTGCAATAGAATAACAAATTTATTCTAAAAAGTGTGTGCAACTATGAGGTTAATGTATTATATATCGTATAGTAAGTTCAAATTATTTGATACTTAAGTAAACTCTTATTACACCCAGTTTTCTCTCTATAGCCGCCGTAAATTTTTCTTATCTCCTTATTGCTTAATCGGTGATGACAATTAGTCTTAGTATTGGTTGTCAACCACCGGTGTTCATTATTATTATTTTTTTTACTTTTTCATGTTTTATTTATTCATTTTTAATAAGAACATCTGCTCTTGTGGTAGGCGTTTCTTCCGCCTTTGTGGAACGCTTTTTATTGACTTTTGTGGTTCGTATCATCTGTCGTTTGGCATAATTTCAACATACCTTAGCGGTCGTTTGGTGCTCGTATAGAGATCCTTATGGCGCTAGCTTTTTGATTTGATTCTATCGGTGGTCATAGATGTAACGACCTGGATTTCCGAGTCAACGATTTGGGTGTTGACCCAGGATGTGGACCTTCAAGTTGGTTGGTGTAATGGGACTATTGGGCCAAGTTTGGACCCTATTGAGTGAGAATTGGGCCATATGAGCTTGGATAGTGACCAAGTTGTGACAAGGGTTTAAGTGGAGGGTTTTATGTTGCAATTTTACCTATTTTTAAAATAAAAGATGACCACATTTTATTATCCTTGTCTTCCATGTGAGTTGGAGGGGACAAGCTTACCTCACCAATTTTCCATCTCTTTCATCTTCTCCAACACCCTTTTTTCCTCCATTTTTATACCCATTTTCGTCACCCTAAATACCCATGCTTTATGCTCTAAAACTTCCATCGGAGATTTAAGATTTATGAATTCTTAATCTCCTTTTCAAGGGCTTCGGGAAAAGTGTCTTCTTTTCTCAGATAGGTGAGTTTGGTATTCATGGGTTTTTGAGTTTCAAGCTTGTTAAAGCTTTTCTTTGGGTTTAAAGCTATAAATCCATAACTAGATCATTTCCTACTCTCTAGTTTGAGCTTTGACTCATTTCTATGTTGGTTTGGCTAAGGAAAAGGGGGTTTGAGAGCCTCTTCAAGTGTGAGACTCAAAGGAAGGTGCAAAGGAGCTTGTGTGAGTACTCATTTTAGGATTCTTTAAAAAGGTCAGTACATCTCTGACTTTTACTCTTCATGAAGATTATAAAATGAATGCCTTGTTTGGTTTATGGTTTAAGATTGCTAGTATGGTGTTAAGGCATCTTAGAGCCTTATTAATGATGAAATCTGGATTAGTTGTTAATAATGGGTAAAAATGTTAGTAAACCACCATAAACAACTCCCATAAGATGTAGGTTTGGGTTAAGGGATTAAAGGTTACGTTTTGGGGGCTTGAGAAGTGATTTTCTAAGCCATGGAAATCGTTTTGGGGCTTCGGTATCGGTATACGAGGAGCCCGTATCGATACCTTGTGTTCTAAATGATGAAAACAGGCAAAATTTAAAAGGAGTATCGGTACGGGCTAGAGCCGTATCGATACCCTGTTCTATTGAAACTTCTAGTGAGTAAAATGTGTATCGGTAGGCTTGGGGGTGTATCGTTACTAAAGGCGTACAGATACTCGAAGCTTGAGTAGCGGTATTGGGTGTTGGTTTTCCCTTTCTCCCGTGAAGTCGCGTATCGATACACGAAAGGTGAGTATTGGTACCCGCTGTATCGTATCGGTACACGAGGGCATGTATCGGTATTGCCTGGGCTATCTACCTTGAAAATATAAAGTTGAGTACGAGTAGTTGAAAAATTGTGGGAAGTGGACTAGTAAGTCCCTTGTGAGGTATAATGACCTGTAAAACTAAGAAACGGATGTTTCACCCCAAAATACGAGCATGTTGAGTAAGAGGCTTGCCTATTTGGTTAGAAATTTTATGTGATTTGATGTAAGTATGAATAATACATTCCATAACGTATCATAAGCTTGGTAAATGATAAGTTGAAAGATAACTTTGATGGTTAGTGTTATGCCTTGGGACATTGTAATAGCTTGACTTGGTGCCACTTACCTCTTGGTGAGGTGCATGAATGCTCTGGGAGCATGTGCTATCTTATAATTGCAGTATAAGAATTCAGATATCATAGAGTTAGTACTACAATATTTATAGAAGGGGATGCGTACTTCGAGCTATGTGAACAAGTACATCAAATGTACCCATGGGCTGAGTGATTTGGGTGCGGTTAGAAACCTATATAAGTCTATAGTGATCCGGATAAGATAATTAACTTTATAGGCTGAGTGAGCTCGAGTAACCCGATAGGACCGATTTGGCTAATGTGATCCAAGTATGTCTAGGACGTATATGTGACTATAGTGATCCGGATACGGTTCATATAATCTGACGACTTTGTGAACATGGGTAACTCGATGGCTATGTGAGCACAGATAAAGTAGGGCTTCGTTGGCCATTATGTAGATGATGTATGGATGTATTTATGTATGCTGCGTGGATGCTATAGATGATAGCTTATGTACTCGATGACTGAGTGATTAGGGTACAGTACATATTAGCTCGATGGACTGTGTGATCTCGAGTAACTCAATAGGCTATGTGACCTCGAGTATGACAAAGCTTTATAGAAACATGTAAAACTTATTGTAGACTTAATGATACCGTGAGGTAGGTGATCTAAGAACTCTAGATTATGTAGGCTAGATGATAGCTCATAGATAGCAAAGCTTTATCTATGCTCTCTAGACTGTTTTATCTTGCATGCTTATTTTATGATAATCACGAATTATGGTATAGTAGAAATGTACCATGAGCTTTGTCAGCTCAGTGTGTGAATATGTTATTTTCCGTGCGTAGGTTAACAGGTCCCCATTTTGGAGGAGCACATCGGCGAGGATTTCCCAACACCGCGTTCGCTTCAAAGTACAATGCTTGCTATTTTAGTTTGGGTCAATGTATTCATAGGACCTTACCACTATTGAGTTTGTAACTATATTTAAAATGTTATTTTATTATACGGTGTTTCAAACTTGGAGCTTCTATTTTGTAAACTTATTTAAATAATTATTTAATCATGTAGATTTATGAGTGATTTGATGTTTTAAAATGGCTAACTTATTGTTTTAAAAGGAAATTTGTTGGGTCAGATTTTGGGTGACTCGATTGTAGTACTTCGGATCCAGATCGGGATCGGGTGTTAAAATAGAAAAGATAGATTCACAGTCGTTCGATGGTTTGTTAGCTGATATAATCAGAATTGTGTAACGAAGCAATCTGCCTGATAGTTTGGTTTGCTCACCGCTCCTTTTTCATCCCATAAAGTATCTCGTTTGGTAGAGATTAGGATATTCATGAATATTTCTGGGTTTTGATGGTATGCTAAACTCCATAGAATGGTTTGATTTTCTTTGCACCTTTGTATGAGATTTTTAGTGGACTAGTCTTTTTTCTCTCTCTCTTTTGATGCATTGTATTTGTAATATCTTTCATTGTGTTTAATAAAATCCAGTTGCCATTGTTCAAAAAAAAGTAAACTCTTATTATGATTATTGAATTTAGTTTGATTGATATTATTATCAATACAATATATACGAAAATATAAAATCGAACCTGTTTAAAAAAATATTTAAGTGTAAACTATATGTATCTTTCACCCCATATATTTAACAATTTAAGTGGAAACTATTTTTATTAGGTTAGATAGACCACAAGAAGAATAGCAAAACTTTTCCATCATTAATTAATATAGTTGCACTTTTAAGATTTCAAATCCCAAAACTTGATTAAATTGAAATAACTCGTATGTTATCTTATTTTTATTTGCTTCAAATTTTACTTTTTAAAAAATAGAAAAGCTCTTTAAAATTTTATCAAATAATATGAAAAAGTATAACATTGAACTGAACCGAATCAAATTTTTTATTTTTGGGTTATAACAATTAATTACATGCCTTGAGAGTTTTCTCCCCCACTTCTTTTTTGGACTAAATAAGTTAGGTATTTTTTATATTTAAAGTAATTATATATTTGTTTTAGGCTTAATAGTTAAAAAGGTGCTCCACCTATACCTTTTTTTCAGTTTGGTGTCTAACGTTTTTTTTGTCACTTTGGTGCCTAGCCTTTTATTCCGTAACTCAAATCGGGTTTTTTCGTGACATAAGTTAAAAAATTTCCGTTATCCAATAAAAATATGACACATGGCATGTAATACCCTGAATTTTACTAAGTTGATTAAGGATCATTTAGTACTAATATAATAGCTTAAAAGCTATCTTAGTGACTAAAATGACAAAAATATAAAAGTTAAGATTTCTTCGATTATAGGTTATGGAAAAGGAATTTTTGAGATTTAAAAGCATCAGATGATAGAGGGCATGCTAATTAGGGTACTTGAAAATTTTGGTCAAAATCTAAGGAAAATTGGAATGGGGATTCAAGGTTAAAGTTTAGTGACCAAAATGACAAGTTTTCAAAACTTGGGTGGTACAAGTTGAAATATGAAAAGTTGAAGGACCAAAGTTGTAATTTCCTAAAAGTTAGGGGTTTTCATTTCATAAACAGATAGAGCTCCTTAGGGTGTAGATCGAATGTGGAATAACTGGATTGATCCGATATTTTGATTTTTGGGAAATAAGTAGAATTCAGGTATCCGGATCGAACTGGAAAATTTTGAAATTTTACTATATGATAGAAGAATGATATAAAAATCATTCTCAATTTTTGAAAATATTTTTTAGTTTGATTCAGGATGAATCCTATGATTTATTTTGATTAAGGAATTTATTTAGTAACCGATAAAATTCTTGATAATTATCGGTAAATCGAATCGAACTAAAATTTCAGAGATGATTCCATAGACCTTGGAAGATTTATAACATATTGTTTTATGGATATTTGGAGAGTTAAATAGTTCGGTTAAATTTATTTGACTGAAATGGCCTAGAATGGCAATTTTGTGAAAAAGTTGATTAGAAAAGGTTTTTTTTTGTATTTTCACCCAAAAGGGACATAGAAGGAATTTTGAGATCTCTTTAGTGGATGAATAGTGTCTATTTGGAATCTAACTAAGTCTAGTTGGAATGTTACAATATGGCAAACTAGTAAATATGAGCTCAGTTAGGGACATTTTGGTAAATTGGAATAAAATAAATTTTATATTCATTTTTAATTATACAAGTGGCTTATATATATGAAATATGAAGGTTTATCCATGAAAATTTATAACCGTGGAGAAAGAGGAGAAAAAAGGGGAAATTTTCCAAGCTCGATTTAAGCCCTGAATCTAGGTTTTAAGCTTCCAATACGAATCGAGATCGAACAAGCAAAAAGGACAAGGAAAAGGTTGGAGTAGAGATAATGTAATCTAATTGACTAATGTAAGGCAAAGGTGAGTGCATTTTTACCTATTTTATATATATGATATGAAGAAGACTTGCGATAAGTCGACCTTGATAATAATGAAAACGTATGTTGATCAAAGTTATGTAAATGACATGCAATATTAAATAGTATATGTGATACATTGACATGGCATAAATGTTTATCTAAGATAAATCGAATTTTAGATATTGGGTATGAACTGCCTAATATCGACTATATGATTTATATTGATGCATAATACAGTAATGGCAAGTACATATGAAAAATTATGATGAAATATGAGATGTGAATTGCCCGTTTACATGAATGATAATGATTGATTGATAATGAAATGAAATGCCCAAGTATTATGATATGAGAGTTCATGGTATAGTTGGATATCCATAGAGTCCTTAGCAACAACATCATGGAAGTTATGTTATGTTTCATGTTTTGTGACTACTACGGTGTCACATACACCTTGAGGACTTAAGCCCTTGGTATTGCACCCTGGGGATCCAAGCCTATAGTGCTAATGACACTAACGAGGTGCTTTAATGAGGAGCAAAGAGCGTCCTCGAATACGTACCCATCTGTCATGTTCAAGTTAGGCACTACGGTGTCACTTCCACCTTGGGGACCCAAGCCCTTGGTGTGCACCCTGGGGATCCAAGCCCATAGTGCTAATGGCACAATGAGGTGCTTTTATGAGGGGCAAAGAGCGTCCTCGAGTACGAACTCATGTTCACGTTATGTTAGACACTATGGTGTCTTATCAAGATGACTCACATACCTTGATCTCATATTATATACTTTGGGCTATCTTTAAAGAATGTTATATTGAAAATGATTACCTAATGATTGATGAATACTGATAGCATGATACTTATAGCGGATATGTTACATGATATAAATTGTATTGGAATCACTTGCCATTTTGCAGGAAATGTATTGCACTGTTAAATGACAGGGGAATGACTTTGATAAGTTTATTTTATATGATTATTTACATTGAAACGATTTATTTAAAAATTATAGTTGCCTCACTAAGTGGATACTTAACGTGTGCTGTTTCACACGTAGGTTATTGGAAACTTACCGGAAGAGGAGTCGGGCATGTTGATCAAGCTGCAATATGCCAAACATCGGTAAGGCATTCAAAATTTATGATATTCTCTAGTGGGTATGTATCAATTTATTCGATAGTTGTTTTAAAGGTAAAAAATTTTAATTGTTGTTTATCACGTAATGATTTCAAATTCAAGAAAAGGGCCTAGGCAATATATCTAGTTTTCACCCTGAATTATATACTTATTTTAATAACTGATTGACATGTTTTGTAAACTAATCTAGGGTCGAAACTAGCTAATTGCACATAGGTTACATGTTCATTGTACCAAGAAAGGTTTAAAAATTTTCATAGTAGTTTGGTGTCAAATGAATGTGTAAAAAAAATTACGAGTATGAAATTCTATCAGAAAATATAGTGACATCCTTAATGTGTATTCGTACTACGAGTATACGTTAAGGGTGTTACATGGCATATTCTGTTATTTTCTTTAATTTTTATTTTTAAAAAAATTAGAATATCTTTAATTTTATAAAAAAACCAAAATCTTTAATTTCTCTAAAACCCAAAAACCTAAACCCTAAATCCCTAAATTCCTCCCCTTCAATTCAACCATCACTGGCCTCCCTTGCCTTCCTCGGCACCCCACAACTGAAAGCTCTATCATCCCGTCGTCGAAAACCGGCGAATTAAACGTCGATTGCTTCGTCAACGAACATCCAAAAATGAAGAACAAAGAGACCGACTGGGCTTCTAACCGACAGCTAGAGGGTGAGGATGCTGAACGATGAGGTACTCGACGCTTGGGTGGTGAACGGCCAACGTGTGGGGGATGTCGGACGGTGAGGGAGATGTAACTTGAGGGTTTGATTGAAAGAAATTAAAACTTTGGGTTTTTAAGAAGTTCATATTAAAAAATCAGAAATTAAATAAATAAATAAAAACAAGTCACGTGTATTATAATTGGATAATGAAATTTTTTTAACGGCCGTTGACAGAAAAACCTGATTTGGGTTACGGAATGTAACGTTAAGCACCGAAATGGCTCAAAAATCCGTTAGACACCAAACTAAAAAAAGGTATAGGTTAGACACCTTTTTGACTGTTAAGTCTTTATTTTATAATGCATATATTATATTTTCATTGCTGTTTTTTTATTGTGTTCGTAATACTATACACACACTTAAATTCATTATATATATATATACCAAACCGTATGAAATAATTTAAACTTTTAAGTCAATATTTTTATTAAATAAAAAGGTATTATATTTTTATATCGAAATTTAAACTCATATAAAATAAGGTAATACGAGCTTCAAATATAAATATGAACCATAAAATAATAAACACCCGAATTCAAATTTAAACCCAATTTTTTTTTGCATAAAGTCAAAAATAGCTCACAGTGTTTGATCTTTTGGTCACTTTAGCGCCCTATCCTTTTTTTGGTGCAAACAATCGCTAACGTTTTGTTTTCGTTTAAAATTCACCCTCGATGAAAGAAAATCGTCAGTCAACTAACGGTCAACGCCCTTTTATGATGTGGCGATGTCACGTGACACTTTGCTGACATGACGTCATTTTTTAAAAAAATAAAAAATATTATTTTTATATTTTTTTGAAAAAAATAATTATTATTTTTATATTTTTTTGAAAAAAATAATAATTATTTTTAATATTTTTTTACCAATCAAATGATGCAATGTCAGCAAAGTGTCATGTGACACCAGCCGATTGGTTAAAAATATAAAAAATAATTATTTTTTCAAAAATATATATTTTATATTTAAAAAAATCTTTTAAATATTTTTAACCAATAAGATAATTCCATGTCAGCAAAGTGCCACATGGCATCATATGATTGGTTAAAAAATAAAAAATAATTGTCTTTTCAAAAATAAAAACAATTATTTTTAAAAAAAATAAAAAAATGACACTTCAACAAGTGTCATGTGGTATTGCCACATCATCGAAGTGGTTGACCGTTAGTTGACTGGCGATTTCCATCCGTTTATGGTGAATTTTGAATGAAAATAAAACGTTAGGGGTTATTTACACACAAAAAAAAGGATTACAGTGACCAAAAAGTTAAACGTTTGGGGCAATTTTTGACTTTATGCTTTTTTTTGTGAATGATGTACGACGTCAAATAGGACAATTAGACACGAAAATTTATTATACGTCTTGTTAAAAATCTCTCTACACCGCAAAAGCAATAATTTAAAAAATAATAATTCAGCGAATTAACTTAATTAAATTTAAAAATTAAAAATAAGCTTTTAATCAAATTCGTTGCAACTACTACAATTATTTGGTGTGTGTATATATACAAAAGAAAAAGTAGATAAAGAAGTAATGAATTAGAAAATAGGTGTCCGAACTCGGAAGGTAAGAATAAGCAATTATGAAGTGCGCCACTTCGGACACGTTATTTCCAGCTTACGCCACATGCACCGCCTTAACCCCACACCCAGCCCACCCCCAACCTATTTCCAGCCATTTCAATTTTTTTTCTTTTTAATTAATTAAATAAATAAATATATATATATATATAAGCTTTCCATTCATTAAATTCTCACCCACTACGTATTCCAATTTTGAATACGTATAATTTTTACAATTTAAATAAATGTTTTTTCAGAATTTTATTTTAATATATTATTGTAATTACATAATAATATAATTTTATATTTTTTCTTAAACTCTTAACAGCGTATACACACTTTGTACACACATGTATTCAAACTCACAAATTTTCTTAAGATAAATATTATCCGTTTTTTTACTAAAATCACTAGTTGAGTTTATTTATACATTATATTTCAATTTATTTCAATTTAAGATCGAATATATTCCAACTTTCAATTTGGTCGTGAGTTTATAATGTTTGGTCCAAATTTAATTATTAAATACTTGTTTGTGATGGTATTTGTAATTTTTTTTAAATATATATCTTTTAAATTAAATTAATAAATGAGATTTATTATCTATAAAATTTGAAATTTGAAATTTTTATTTAAAGTTTCTTTTAGTTTTATTTAATAACCTAATTTAAGTTTTTATGGTACACTGACAAGTTTATATATAAATAAAGAGTCGACATTTGATACCAAATGATGTACTATAAAACAAATTTGAAAAAACAATACTAAAGCGTGTCCAAAAATAAGACAAAATTTTATTGAAATAAAAACTTTCACTATTCTTATAATAAAAATGAAAGACATTTTTTTTGCTTTTATTTGTTTATATAATTCTACATTTATTAGTGCAATGTGCTTTATTTATTATTTTACTTAAAAATCAATTCATATGACTAATTTATATGAATAAAATGAACATAACCACTAAACTATTGAAAATAATATTTTTATAAAATATTTAAAACTAGCATAGTTTTATCAAAGTGTAAGCAGAAGAAGTAATTAATATATAAGCGTTGACATAAGAATTAAAGCAAGAACCAATTTGATCGGTGGTGTCGTCGTCTTCCCCACTGCAACTCCTCAGGCTCAGACTTAGTGTTTACGTACAAACACTTCTTTCTTCAACCTTTTTCCCTTTCGAGATTCAATCGCAGAATTTTGTTATGTTTGTTCATTTCATGCAACTATGAAAGCTGCAAAAACAATACCTTCTGTATTAAAATACTTTCTCATCGTCTCCGTTTATCTCCTGCTCTTTGTTTCTCTTCAGAATCGCCGCTCCAAAACCCTACTCGCCACCACCACCACCACAGACCACGCTTCTTCTTCTTCTTCTTCTTCTTCATCTTCTTCTTCTTCTTCTTCTTCCGCAGCCGACTCCTCCGATGACCTCAAACTCAGACATGGCTACACCAACTACGACGCCTACATCCAACGCCAACTCAACAAAACCCTCAACCCGAAACTGCGGAACATATGGACAACCCGTGATTGGGACCGCAAAATCAAGGTCTTCTCCAGATTCTTCGACGAATTGAAGCGCGAAAACTTGTTATCCAACTCCTCGAAATCTCTCTCCATCGGCGCCCGCGTCGGCCAAGAGGTGGAGGCTCTAAAACGCGTCGGCGTCACCGATGCCATTGGCATCGACCTCGTCCCTTTCCCGCCGCTTGTCGTTAAAGGTGACTTCCATAACCAACTTTTCCACAACGACACCTTCGATTTCGAGTTCTCCAACGTCTTCGACCACGCGCTTTACCCGAAAAAGTTCGTCGCGGAGATCGAACGGACGTTGAAGCCTGACGGCGTCTGCATTTTACACGTGGCGTTATCGAGACGGGGCGACAAGTACTCGGCTAACGATTTGTATAGCATTAAACCGTTGAGTAAGCTTTTCCGGCGATCGGAGTTGGTTCGTGTGCGTAAAGTTGACGGGTTCGGGTTGGACACCGAAGTTGTTTTCCTTAAGAAGAAAACTATCCAACGGTCCTAGTTTGATCCGTTATTATTTAATTATTAGAGAGGACAATTGATTATTTTTTTGCCAAATAAATAATTGTTATTAAATAATTAATACACAAATTTGTTGTTTATTATTTGGATTTATATTAATTGAAATTTTCCAAAATTCTAGACATTTCTTTTTTATTTTCTTATCTTGTTTGTAACGAAACGTGTACTTTAATTGGCGATGAGAATAAACAAAGAATTTGATTTTGATTCTTTTTGTTCTTAATGTGTGTTGTGGGAATATTATGATATTCTATCCGGTTTTTACAAAAAAATTATTACATAAGTCTGGCTCACCACGTCATTTATGGTCCACCCAATAATAATTTTTCATCTTATTTTTTTAAGGTAAATCTTCACCTCTTTCCTACATATCATTAAATGAATGAATCTCATTAAATGGGACCATGGATGAAGTGGTGAGCCGAGACCATATAATAAGTTCTAAGTTTTTACACATTAAACTTTAAAATCTAACGATTAACTTTAAGATTAAAAAAATAAATAATGGGACATTATCATCGTTTTAATTTCATTTATAAAAATATAATTTTCGCCGTCTTTATATCTTTAAAATAATCCTTTAATATATATGGGATGAAATTGAGTTTAAATATCGAAATAAATTAATTGTTTAAGTTGAAAATAATAGGATTTTATTGAGTATATATCAAAAATAGAGGGCACAAGGACGCAATTTAATTTGAATTTAAACTAACATGAACTTAATATGTCATTAGACAATAAACTTGAAGGGCCATAAATCATAATCCTTTTCATTCTCTACGTGTCTTCGTCCTTTTATATATACAATTTGATGATATTATATTATACAAATCTCTCACCATCTATAAAATCAAAAAAAATAATAAACACCTTAAAAAAACACACATATAAAATGTTTTTTAGATCGTTAGACGGGTGAAATAGATAACTAAGACTAACAGTAGAATATGTGAAGATTATTACTTTGGGAAAAAGTAACGAGTTAATCTCAGTCATCCACTTTCTCATCCAAGAGTCCAAAAAAAGTGTAAAACTTTACACTACGTAAGTGGATCCTAACCGTATATATATGTCAGTAACATCTACCAAATTAAACACTTACGTGAGAACTTGTATTTTAATTTTTAAAATATTAAAATCTAAATTCTAAAACTTAAATTCTAACAATAAATTCTAAATTTCTAAACTATAAACCAAATTTCTTAACTTCTAAAATACAAAAAATTGTATAATCTTAGACTATTTCTCATATACATTAAAAAAGCAAAGTAGAAAGAAAACAATGAATAAGCAATTATGATAAAAAAAAATCTTCTGTTTTGAGCCTGGTCTTTCCCCCCTCAAAGTCTCAACTCCCCCTTCTTCCTATTCCAGTACTCAATTCTTTTCGAAATTCTGCTCGTTTACGGTCTCGATGGAGTGGAGATCTCCTTCTGAGAGACATCGTCGCTTTTCTCGAGTGGTTAGTCTGGTCTTAGAAAATGAAGGACAACGAGCGGCTGTGAAGTGGAGGTCCGGCCTCAAAAACCTTTGGCGTGGCAGGGGTCCTGGAGGTTTTTTTGATTTTTTTAAGTTTATTTTTACCCCGACACCGATATTTTCAACAAGTTGAAGGCTTAGGCTAACAGACGCAAATCTATGCTGAAAAGCTGTTGGGTTATCGGCGTTGTCGCCGGTCTATGCAAGGAAAGACATCGAGGGTTTCTATTTCTTATGGGGATTGTTGTAGGAAATCATCAGAAAATTCTTGTGTTTCGATGCTGCAGAATTAAGGCCAAAATTCTGCCTTATGCTTTGGTCGGGGAGAAGTTTAAGTTACCGGCCATTAGGAGTAGCTCCGTCAAGGCTTTGGATGATGAAGGAGTTGGCACAAAAGCTGATGGAGCCAAGAAGAGTGAACTTGTCGCAGCAGTCCCTCATGCCGGGGAAGCCACCGTCACTGTTGAAAAGACTAACCTTTCTTTTTGCTTCTCGGGGGAAAGGAAGACTTCGAGGGCAATTTCGTCTTTATCCATATTTAATAGTTCAAGCAAGATTGGCGTACATGCAAGAAATTATGAAAGAAAAAAAATCCGTGTCAAGCTTTGACCTCCAGATTTTCGGAGATCCTGTTCCCAAAATCATTAAAGTATGTTGTCCTTTCCTTGATTTATCCGAATACTTTTGAGAAGCTTCTAGTTGTCGGCCCAATTTTGAGTCATGTTGATTTCTCTACCTTTTTGATAATGCTAAGAAAAATTGGCAAAGTCAATGCCATAGGTACAGTGACTTTTGGTGAACAACCCCTTGCATTTTTTTTTCTTTTGGGGACAAGGGCCTGATTGATTATGAAAAAGGAATTAAGGTTGGAAAGCAACTTGTTTCCGGTGAGGGCTTTGTGACTAAATCCTTTTTTTATGTGGTGAGAAATGGAGCTGCGGGTTCTAATGAGTTAGCGGATAATCCGATGATGGGTTATCCGCAACAACCATGATCGTGTTTAGTCCTGCTATCATCGAGAAATGAAAAAGTTCGATTGATAGCTTTGGGCGCTCTTCCTTCCCCTTTGTTCATTCGTCTCATCCCGAGCTCTTTTGATCCAAGGTTGTGTTTCTAGTTACCTGAGAATGTCTACATTCTCGCTCTAGGCTTTAATCCACTTAGGACCTGCTTTGGTTGCTCATGTGGTTTTTGTTTGTCGTTAAATGCCCTTCGGGCTGCTGTTTGCTTCTTTGTGTATTGTCGGCTTGTTTTCCGATGATCTATCTCACATTTTGTTGGTTCTTGTTGTGGTCTACGTGATTAATGAATGGGCTGTTTGCATGGATTGTTTGATGCCCGAGTGGCCCACCCTTAGTTTGGTTGA
This sequence comes from Hibiscus mutabilis, assembly GCA_019671005.1. NCBI lineage: Eukaryota > Viridiplantae > Streptophyta > Magnoliopsida > Malvales > Malvaceae > Hibiscus > Hibiscus mutabilis. Next base: position 13,418 of record JAGYYJ010000620.1, on the reverse strand, counting down.
ATGAAGTTCTCTTTATGATAAAGAATGAATAAGCAATTATGAAATACGGCTTTGGGGCACGTTATTTCCGGCTTATGTCAAAGCCGGATTTTCCAACTTTCCCGTAGGCCCACACGTAATGCACACCCCAACCTACGAAGGCACCGATACAGATATGGTGTATTGACAAAACACATATTTTTTAAGAAAATAATTTAGATTTAAACTTTGAAGGTAATATTGTTGAAAAGAAAAATAATGAATCCCGAACCTGGATCATAAAATAGAATCCCGAATATGTTCAAGTATATAACATTATACTATAAAAGAACAAAAATATATGTTTTGATGTTGCATGATATGGAATTATAATGGATAAACATGATTGAAAACATGTAAATATATGTTTTGTGTCAAAGCGGTGAAGCTCCCATCCATTACTAATCAATACAAATTTAATCACCATTCATCCCTATCCATAAGTATGATTTACACAATCCATAGACGAGACCTACACATATGTATGCTAATGATTGATGTATTCGGAAGTAATAGACAAACTAATAATGGATTGGATCTCAACCCATGTCAAACACGTATATGGAGATATGAACCCTAAGGATCATCCAAATACATGAAAAAAAAACACATAGAAAAGATTGATCACACCCGAGTCAAAGAATATCCGTATCTAACGCTCACACTTGAATCCAAGTAATATAGATTTAGACTAATCCATATCAAGGAGCTCTGTTCAAGTTTCAATCTTTACATGAAAATGCCTTACTTTAGACTTTATAACCCCAAGACTAGAAAGTTATGACAACAGGAAAAGAGGAACCAAGCAGTAAACCAATAGGCATATACATTAGCAAACATTACCTGGCACTGAACATCAATCCCACTGTTCTTGTATTCAACATAAAGGCACCTAGAGAATTGATCAATATACCTGAAAACAATCCCAAAATAAAACATCAACTTCAGTTGCAAAAAAACAATAAAACCCCAATTAACATTGCAAATATAAGAACACTCACGCCTTAGTAGCAGCATAAACAGCATAAAGTGGATCAGATGGTATAACAATGGCGGCACCAGAACCAATATTCACAATAGCACCTTTCTTCCTCTTCACCATCCCAGGCAAAACAGCTTGAGTAACCTGTGTGGTACCTTCAACATTAACCTTAATCAAATTCCTCATCAACCTCATGGAAGAACCGAGCATAAGGATACGAAATCCCAACATTGTTAATCAAAACCCCAACATCCAACCCTTCAATGGTTTCTTTAATCCTCTTCACACCTTCATCGAGATCGCCGGTGAAGTCCACGACTATGGTCTTGATCTGAATCTTGCCATGCTTGGCCAAGATCGAATCGGAAACATCCTTGAGTTTATCAGGATTACGGCCCACCAAGACGAGATTAAGCCCTTTCTTGGCCAGCTGAAAGGCGAAACCTTTGCCTATACCATCGGTTGGACCAGTCACAAGACCCCATGAGCCATATTTCTTGAGGTTTTTACCGGGTCTGAGGAAATTGACCCAGACCCATTTGAGGAAAACGAATGAGAATTTGAAGATTGATAAAGAACCCAAAGTGAAAAGGAAAATGACCCAGAAAGGTTGAGCCTTAAGAATATCGAAGAAACAGGTTTCCATGGATTGATTCGAGGGGGGAAAACTTCAAAATTGTGTGAAAATAACACGGGTGATCTAAGTGGGAATATAAATAGAATGTACAAAATAAAAAAGGGGGGAATCTTTAGCAATCCTGTTTGCAGAAACAGTTGGCGGGAAACTGGAAAGGATTGATTATTTATAAATGAAACGGGCAATAAGTGGGTGGAGTAGATGAGCTGAAAACCACCATAATTAACTACTACTACTTAAGACGACACAATTTACTCAAACCTGTGAGAGCTTATAATGTCCTGTTTGACTTTTCAAAAATATCCATCTAAAAATTTAAATATCCGATTTGATTTTTATTTCTGGATTGAATATCTAATCTGATTTTAAATTTTTCGAATCGGATACGGATCGTAATATTTCAAGTTTTGGATTATTCGAAAATTAAAAATTTCATGAATATTAATCTTGTTATATTTAACAATTTGATACTTGTTATATCCAAAAATTAAAAAGGAAATGAAATTTTCATAGATGATAATCTTGTTATATTTAGCAATTTATTGTTTGTTATATTCGAAATTCAAAATTTTCATAAATACGACCTTTAAATTCGAAAAATAATTAAATCAAATTATATTTTGGATAATCAGATATCTGAATATCTTATCCGAATATCTGATATCCGATTTTTTTTTATCGAATACGGATCACTATATCGACGATCCGAAAAACGGATTCGATCCGATCCAATATCTGATAATGAACACCCCTAACTAAAGGGCATAAAAGCCCTCAAATCTTTTTACAAAATCAATTAAGTCACTCCAAACATTTAGTACTTGTTTACATTTGAATAGAAATCTTTTGTCGGTACCCTATTTATGCTTCTATATTAAAAACTTATATTTAGGGTTTAAAGTTTATGATTAGAGTTTAGAGAATTTGGGGTAACGTGTATTTTTAGGTTTAGGATTTAAAATTTAGGGTAAAGGTTTAGAATTTAATTTTTTTAGTGTTGTGCATAGAAAGGGACACCGAAAATGGATAGAGGATTTACAAAAATTACATTTCATCAAATCTATCATTTCATATAATATTTAAATAATACATTTTAAATAAATCTTACAAACAAAGTTATTCAAACTTAGATCTTTTTAAAAAATAATATTATTTTCTACCTAGACCGCCCCTTAAATTCTTATGTTAAATTAAATAAATTAAAATATAACAAATATAGAATTATTATAAATAAGATACATATAAGAAATAATATATTAATATATAAAATTTATACTACTCATATTATTTTTAAAGCTAAAATAAAAAAGATGTCGACCGAAATAAAATCCAGGAGGCCAGATATAGAATTATTAATTTCACTAGTTGAGGCCGAGGTTCTTAGAAGTGCCAACTTATAGGATCAGCTAACAGCCTAACACACGGGAAGTGAGGGGATCAGACCAGTAGCATGAACTGTCTGGTGTCACGGGCCGTGAACCTAGGTCCGAGTCATTAGCACCACAGGGTGCACACCAAGGTGTCCATGAGGTTCTGAGGCACACTTTGAGCTTGAAGAGACCACCAGACTGGCCCGATCCGTGGGAAGATCCAAGAAGGCTTATCCATCCACACCTATGTGAACATAGGAGATTCTTTCTATAGATAGCTAAGGAATATTCTTGGCATTATGCCTTGTGGTTGGTAGAGTTGTATCTAGGCCGTTATGTAAATCAGTAGAGGCCGTCGGATTAAAGGGGACTCAATTATAAATAGAGGCCTCCCCACCTCAGTTGTAATCATCCACTCTTTCATCTATTCTTGAGTAATAGAGAGCGCATTCACTCTAAATTCTCTGAGTTGTTATTCTCTTGTTCTTAGCGTTCTTTCAGAGTTCTTCGTAGCCAATCTCATAGTTTGCTTCCGCTAAGAATGATTTTGCGTTCTTCGGTGCATTCAGAATTCGATCTTTCGGGTCGAGGATTCGGGCTTACTTAGTCGTTTGTCTTAAGGACTCGACTAAGGCCGCACGTTGGGCTGGTTCAGAAGTTTAGCCCCGTGACAGTTGGTATCAGAGCCCACGGTTGGTGAATCGAGTGCTCGTGGAAAGCATTGTTGGAGATGGCGACAAGGAAAGAAGGAAACGCTACAGCACAGATGGGTGACGAGGCCCAGGCTGTCGAAGGAAGGACCAGAGGTGTAGAAACTTTGTGGCGTCGTGTGAGAAGATATGGGCCAAGTTCGAAACCACCAGGTTCCAGAGAAAAAGCCTCGTGATTGCCAAGGAGAGCCTCGAGGTGAAGGGCCAGGAGGGGGGAGTAGAAAGCATATCAGGCATGACGGACAAAGTTGAGGGACGGAATGATGCGGTTGGAGCCGAGGTGCAGGCTTCGAAAAAGTTGGATGGGACTTCGCATGGCGGGAAAAAGGCATCGAGGTGGAACAAGCCCATGATGCTAGTCCGACCATGGGAAATGAAGCCACGGAGGTGCTTCTATTGTGACGGCGAGCATGGGTCAAAGGATTGTTCCAAGGAAGCCAACCTTTCAGCCATCAAGGTAAACGATGAGTATGTGAAAAGGGAAGCTAGAGCTGGCATGATTGTTTCGTCCACAACGGTCAAGCCGGAGGTGCAGTGAAAGTGTCTTCGTTGCAAGGGGCCACACAGTTGGCTCGATTACCCCGACAGAGTCAAGTTGAGGGAGGAGAAAGTGCAATGGAAGTGTTTTCAATGCATGGAGCCACATCGTTGGCGTGATTGCCCACATAGAATCAAGCAGTCCAAGGTACATGACGAGCCCGAAGAGAGCGAGGCTTTGAAGCTCGATTCGTTATGTGAAGAGCCACCGTTGGGCAAGGTGGATGGTGCATTGAACTTCGTGGAGAAAGAAGTGGCAATGCAAAATGGGGCATCGAACTTCAAGGATGTAGAAGGTCCGATGCATTTTAGAGTGAACGCGAGGGAGTTCATCCCGAAGAAGGTACATCTCGAACACAATCTTTGTGTTTTTGGTTTTGATCTATCCGATTTGTTGGGTGTAGGCAGCAGAAAACCTAACCCATCAAATGGTGAAAGTTCAAAGGCGGCATCCAAACCTTTGTTCGAGGGTCATGCTGATCCAAGTGGAGACAAATCACAACTGCTAGGAAAGAGTTCCTACGCCCGAGATGTGCGAGGTGGTTTGACGAGCGATGTTACATGGCGGCGGCAACCAAAGCGAGGAGTCCACATGGGTGGACAACCCAGCACGAGTCAGGTGCTCTTTATGGGAAGAGCGGTCCTTATGGGGGGACAACCAAGCCCGATTCAGAGTTGGGAGAAAGCTAAGGTGCTAAGGAGGTCCTAGGATCGTTGCCGACTTCATTCTGGAGCAGCGACGAGGGTGTCGCCAAGTTTGGTGGGGGAGAATGTCACGGGCCGTGAACTCAGGTCCGAGTCATTAGCACCACAGAGTGCACACCAAGGTGTCCATGAGGTTCTGAGGCACACTTTGGGCTTGAAGAGACCACCAGACTGGCCCGATCCGTGGGAAGATCTAAGAAGGCTTATCCATCCACACCTATGTGAACATAGGAGATTCTTTCCATAGATAGCTAAGGAATATTCTTGGCATTATACCTTGTGGTTGGTAGAGTTGTATCTAGGCCGTTATGTAAATCAGTAGGGACCGTCGGATTAGAGGGACTCAACTATAAATAGAGGCCTCCCCACCTCAGTTGTAATCATCCATTCTTTCATCTATTCTTGAGTAATAGAGAGCACATTCACTCTAAATTCTCTGAGTTGTTATTCTCTTGTTCTTCGCGTTCTTTCAGAGTTCTTCGTAGCCGATCTCATAGTTTGCTTCCGCTAAGAACGATCTTGCGTTCTTCGGTGCCTTCAGAATTCGATCTTTCGGGTCGAGGATTCAGGCTTACTTAGTCGTTTGTCTTAAGGACTCGACTAAGGCCGCACGTTGGGCTGGTTCAGAAGTCTAGCCCCGTGACACTAGACAGTAGACACAGAGAATCAATTAACCCCAAGCTAACCAAATAATCAATGTGAATATTATTGCCAACCTTTTTCATTAACATTGTATGTACTTATAATTGAGTTTTATCTTTTAACTTTATTGTGTACTTGTCTATAATCTTTAGAGCGGGTCGGTTGACATAATCTCATTTCTTATAGATTACGAGTTCAATATCCATTAAGTATAATTTTTTTCTCTCATTCTCCCTAGGTAAAAACTGTTTAAAAAGAAATTTATGGTCGACTTAATCTTGATTCAATTGATGCGACTATTATTAATATTTAAAATAATATAAGTTCAAACACAAACATGTATTATCCTTTAATTTAGAAGTTTATAAATTTTAAATAGTTTATAAACATTGTATAAAGAAATCTTCTATAATATCTTATTCCTTTGATATTAAATGTTTCAAATTAGGATAAAAATGGTAGAGTGCATAAGTTTTAGGATAAAAAATGTTAATAAAATAACTAAACTAGTTGATGAAATTAAAGTTCGGGTACCAACTTGAAATTTTTCTTTAGACAAACTTGGGAGAAAATTTTTCTTTATATAAACTTGGGAGAAGGTGTCTAGTTCAGGTATCAACTTGAGAGCAAAATTTTTTTAGATATCATCTTGAAAGAAGGTGTATAGTTTAGGTACCAAATATATATATTTATGCTAATTATTTTAGAAAAAACTTGTAAGATTTAGACAGTGAATTTTAAAATTTTAAAAATTATTATTTTTATTATTTTATTTGAATAAATATTTTTTTAAATAATCTATTATAATTTTATGAATTAAAAACAATTAAAAAGTAGCAATATTAAACATATGTAATATAGATATTATTATATTGATACAAATATTTTAAATAAAATTAAGGCTTAAAGGTCCCATTAGCCTTAAATTATATTATTTTTATCGAGTTGCCCTTAAAGTTTTTTTAGAATATTTTGGCTTTTAAAGTTTAAATCGTTATTTCCGTTGCCTCAAGGGGCGGATTTTGACAATGAAGTTTGGTGAGCCTACTTGAAATTTTCAAAATATTTGAAGGCCTAAATTAAAATTTCCAAAATTTTGAAGGAGACTTGATTAAAAACATTTAAAATTTTTGACACATAATAGAAGTTTCTAATTTTTGTAGGAGCCAAATTAAAATTTTTAAATTTTCAAAGGGTTAGATTTTAATTTTTTAAAATTTTGAGGGGACCCCGGTTGCCTCACATTTTTTTCTGTTAAAAAAAATCCCATGGACCAATAAAAATACACTACATGTAATTTTTTAAAAAAATTAGATGACTTTAAAAAAGGGATAAATTGTATGTTAAGTTTATCAAATTTTATTTTGTTCATTTTAGTCCTTAAAAAATCTTTATTTAATCCAAAATTGACCCATATTTCTTTCTACTTTTTTATAATTTAGTACAATATTTTTAGGGATTAAAATGAACAATAATATCATCATATTGAAAGCATTTGACTAAATTATACAAATTAGAAAGAAAATAAGTGTCAATTTCAAATTAAATAAATATTTTAGGGGCAAATGAACAAAAATAAAATCTAACAAACTTAATATACAATTTACACCTTTTTTAAGTCAGCTATTTTTTAATTAAAAAGTGGTATGTGACATGTTTTAATTGGTACATGAGATTTTTTTAAAAATATATATGAAATAATAGAGGTAACGATTAAAACTTTAAAATGACAAAACGTCCCCAAAAACTTTAAGGAGCAATTTTGTAAAAGTGATCTAATTTAGGGGCAATAAAACATGTAAGTTTAATATAAAATGTAAATATATATTAGATTTGAATAAAATATTTTTTTTATTTTCTAGTAGAATCAACATGAACTTTTCAACAAAAAGAAATTCGCCAATTTAAAAAGAAAATTTACTTTTAGGATTTTAAATAAAAATGATTTTTTTTCACATTATCCCTTAAACCTAATAAATTAAAATCTCCAAATTACTCCTATTAACCTCCTAATCTTGACAATTGTGCTTAATCGCACTTAAATCTACAACCAACAATAGTACTAGCTGAATTAATGATCAATCAACTAAGTATTGACATTTTACATTTGCTAAATCATGCGCACTCTTTCGAGCTTGATTTATCTAAGTGGACCATCTCAAAAAGAATAACATAGTTAAAAAATAAATATAGCTAAAATGACTTCATAAATTAAAAGAAGGGTAACTGAACTTTGGTAAATTATTTAATTTAATAATTAAACTTTTAATTGTTTTAATGTTACCATTAAACTTTTAGTTTTGCTTCTATTTGAAAAAATCCATGGAAATACTATGCACTAAAACAAAACAAAAAGCCAACAAACAATGCAGAAAAGTACTGATTCTTTTGTTCCCCTGGTTTCAACTTTCAAGCACAGCAAATCCATTTTCTCTGCATTGGGTCAAAAGAACGAGAGGTTTATGTATAAGATACGAACATTGATTGAATTATAATACAAAACAGAGAGAGAAAAAAAAACTCTGAATTCAGACCTTACTGGAATATTTAAGTTTGCTTTTCTGCTTCTGCTGCAATTTCACAGTCCCGGTCCTTTTCTCGTCCCTAGCTGTGTTAAAAATGGCCGTGTATCCTTCAGCTGAGGTTGGTAGTGGCTGCAAAAACATGAACAGATTGTTTATATGATCAAACCCAGAAAAAAGGGGGTTCTTTAAACAATGATAACATTTCTGGGTTTCACTTGTTTTTCCGGGAAAACAACAACAAAACCCAGAAAGGAAGGAGTGAAAGAGGAACTTACAGAAGACATGATGGAAGAAGAGTAGGGGATGAAATGAAAGAGAGAATTTTGTGGGAGAAATTCAAAGATGAGTGGATTTTATATCAGGGGCTTTGGGTTTTTAAATCGGTAAGGGGAAATTAAAACTGTGATTTTGATTGATTTTCCTACTCGTTTCACGCGCCTGAGACGCGGGATGTTTCTTTTCCTTTCCTTTCTCTTTAAATTAGCTTTTCAACAAAGAGATACCGTCTTTGTTCTTCGCTTTTACTCGGTACAAAATATTGTTTTTCTTTTCTCAAATTCAATTTCAATGTTAAAAAATTGGAAAATATGAACTAAACATACAAATATATAAATTAATAGCATAATTTAATTCAACATATCAAACGGATTACTGTTTGAATTAAGTTCAGAAATTTAAAAAAATGAAAAGTACTAAGAAAATGATCAAATTACATATAATACAAGGACTGATAAAAACTTCTTTTTTTAATATTCAATGATTGGATTATTAAAGATAATATTAATATAAAAAAACTTAAAGAATAAAGTGCTTACTTTGTCTAAAATAATATATATATATATATATATATAAATTCCAGATTCACAATTCAATCTGACCCACTCACGAAGACTTTCTGCTTCAAAAACTTTGCTGGCAGTAGCCGAGTCAGAGATGGGTTGACTCACTTCCCTTGATAATTTTTACATTTCATGTTTTCTCAAAATATTTTCGATTCTTTTTAATAATTTTTGGTGTAAAGGACAAATTAAAAAGGAAAAAAAACTGTGAACGTATATTACATACTATTAATTTTTGTCTATTAACTATCACAATGTGCAATGTTTCACTTGAAACAACTGACAAATTGGTGCCTTCAAAAGTATGAACCCTACATTCTCTGCAATTTTTACAATTGCAATTGCGGATATTAAATATATATCCGTGATTGTATAGAAAATAAAATAAATAAATAAATAAAAGAATGGGAAAGAACAGAATGGCTACCATATTTATACACGATGCAACGTTGTGGAAGCAGATAGGAAGTCCAGGGGATTGACGATCTCACAAACTTCGTTATAAAATGGTGAGAAGACAGTAGGCAATGAGGCCGAGCCTCGCTCTGGGACGACTGCTTAGAACTTGGCCACTGGATACCCTGTAACATACGAAAGCATATACAAATGATTCAAATGCATATGGCAAGCATTAGACAGCACTTGAATATTCACTCCAGGGAAAACAATATCTCCCTTTCCATATGATGATTTGGATAGAGGATTTTACCATAATCCGTCGACTCGAACTGCGATCAACTTTCCTTGCTTTGGTAGTCTGACAATAATTAATAGTTGCTTGGGCCTCCGCTAACTTGCCAGCCAGGATGCTAGCCTCTTCCTTTACTTCCCTCGACCCTTGTTCAGTCTGTGTCTTGGCAGTCTGACAATAATCAATAGTAGCTTGGGCCTTAGCTAACTTGTCAGCCAGGGTGCTAGCCTCTTCACTTCCCTCAACTCTTGTTCAGTCTGTGTCTTGAAAATCTGACAATCATCAATATACCCAGCAAGCAAGTTCAGCTTCTCTACAGGCTCTAGAAATGCCGAGTCAACTGGAATAACAATGCGATCAATAGATTCAACTATCCTTTGCAATTTGCTATTGCTCTCGAACAAGAGCTTCTCAATTTACACTATAAATCAAAATTAAACCTTAACCCTAAAAAATTAAACCCCAAATCCTAAACCCTAACTCTAAATTTTAAACACTAACCTTAAATTCTAAACCCTACAACCCAAACCCCTAAACTTTAAACCCTAAACTAAACCACTAACTCCTAAAACTAAAAGGTATGTGTATTAAAATTTTTCTCATAATTTTAACTCAAACATTTCAAGTACACGTAATTATTCCATAAACTGGAGGTGAAAAATAAAATTTTTTATAAATGTTTTTAATTTAAAGTTTAAAATTTTAGTTTAGTGTTTAGGAGTTTTGGTTTAAAGACTTAAAATTTAAGAGTTCAAAATTTAAGATTTATATGTTAAAAATCTAAATCCTTAGCATACTATCATAAATATTAAATTCTAACCTTAAACCCTACACTCTAACCACACCATATAAATTTTGAACTCCTAAACCAAAGCACATAAACCTAAATAAATCTATAAACCCTACCATTAAGGCGTCAGTCGAATTTTTTTGTTTGCACTAGTGCATAAAATATTTTTCTCATGATGCACAAACATAAATACTTAACTCTAAATTACTATATTCCTACCTCATAAATCTTATACTGTGAATTTAAAATACTAAAAACCTAAAGGCATACAATTTAAAATGCTATAACGTTTGATATACACTTTGGTCCATATTCTTTTTCGAAGACGTGTTAATGAGCATGAGCCGGGTGATGACAACGCTTGTATATGTGCTTTGTCTTCAACTGTTGACACATATTGTGTGTAATTTTTTAGAATAAAGTTCGAATATTTTTTCTCTTGGACATATTATCTTTTCTTTTTTCCTTCATTTTGATCTTCTATTGCACTGTTTCAATACCACATAGGACAAAAATACATTTGACATAATATGTTTTTTAAGAATGTCCGACACGATGCGTCTTTATCTTACATGATATCAAAATAATATTATAATTAGTCTAAAAATTTCATTTGAATTAATATATTCAAATTAAAAGAGCAAAATTTTTCACCCTTTATTTTTTAAAAATTTTATATAAAAATATATTAATAAAATAAAAATCATAAATGAAGTGATATTAAAAAGTTATATGTATGTCATATCCTTTAAAAAAATGTTATATGTATGTTTCGCATTTTATTATTAAATAATTATTTTATTTATAAAGTAAAAGTTCTTTTTTTTCTCATGTGAGCTATAAACTCTTCCATGCCGCCATAACCCATCTTGACCGCAGCACCATGGCCATGGCATGGCACTCTGCCGTGAAGAAGACAAAGTATCAATCATTTAGAAAATCTAAAAGAAAAAGAAGATAAAAACCCAGAGCCCAAAAAGTTTTTCTATTTTGGATTGGATCTAAGATATTAGATTCTCAACTGAAAGTTTGGCTTTTAGAGAGTCTTGGTTCAATTTTGATTGTAAATACTTGCGTTTATTGCAATTGCAGACATAAAAGATATTATCGTAATTTTAACAGTGTCAAAATCGCTATATAATGACCGCTATAACTGTCGCCTACAACATAGATACGAGGAACCATCACTCTCATTGACTCCCATATTAGGGACCATCGGTTCACCTGCTTGGTTTGAATTTCATTCAACAATGTCTATATATATATATATATTACGAACAACAATATCAATCGAATTATACTCAATCGGTATTTTAACAGAAAGTTTTATGTTGGCTCTTTAAGAACCATACATCATTAAGAAGTGGTTTTCATTCTCTGGTTTCATATTGATCATATCCAGTTTCTAAAGCTTATAGGTTACAGATATCAAGACTGTTGTAACAACATAATAACCAGAGCCGTGTTTACAATTTCAATAATAATAACAACAACGTAATGTAAGAATAAAATAATATGATATTCTCTTACTTTTATTAAAAAAATTTATTAAAATAATTATTCGATGGTTAATTAAAGTTTAATCACGTGGTTCCCGACATTAAAATGTGAAAAATGTTTATGATTATTCAAAGGAGAAAACAACGAATAAAAATAGCTAAACCACAAGCTCCTGTAAGAACTGGAGAACTCTGCGATCTCCTAAAACCAATGAGACTCCATGTATTACCCCTTCCATGTATACTATATTAAGGAGCAAAGATACGTATAAAAGTCTCCGAATACACACAAACGTAAAGCAACACAAAATTAAATATCTCCACTTGTAACATATAAAAACAAGACGATGATTATAAAGCACTTCTTTCAGGTTTTATCTGTTTCTTTCTACATTTTCAGGATGTGAACCCGACTCCAGCCATCCCTAACCCGCTCCCTGTGAAGTTGGATTCTGGTTCTTTTTCACATTCAGGTTCTATGTCGCATTCAAGTTCTTCCGCAGCTTCCAACTCTTTTGCGGCTTCACACGCTTTTTCTGCCAAAAAAAACGATGGCCAAGGCTCTTCTTCTGTATCACATGCAAGTTCGGCTTCTGGCTCATCCTCACACTCTAGTTCAGCTTCACCGTCTGCATCTTTTCATCATTCTGGTTCTTTTAAAGGTTCTGACACTAGTGCAGATTCTAAAGGTGTTGGTTCTGCTTCATCAAGTTCTGAGGCCTCCGGTTCCTCTACAAGTTCTGGCTCCTCATTAGGTTCTGGAGATTCTAAGGGTTCTGGCAAATCCTCGCAATCCAGTTCTGCAAATCAAGGTGGTGCTACAGGTCATGCCTCTGCATCTTTCTCGCATTCAAGTTCAGCTTCTGGCTCATCCTCACACTCTAGTTCAGCTTCACATTCCGCATCTTTTCAGCATTCTGGTTCTATGAAAGGTTCTGGCAATGCTACAGACTCTAGTGATTCTAAAGGCGTTGGTTCGGCTTCATCGGGTTCTGAGGCCTCCAATTCCTCAACAAGTTATGGTTCTTCATCAGGTTCTGAGGATTCTAAGGGTTCTGGAAAATCCTCCCTATCCAGTTCTGCAAATCAAGGTGGTGCCACGGGTCATGCCTCTGCATCTTTCTCGCATTCAAGTTCAGCTTCTGGTTCATCCTCACACTCTAGTTCAGCTTCACATTCCGCTTCTTTTCAACATTCTGGTTCCATTAAAGGTTCTGGCACTGTTGGAGGCTCTAAAGATTCTAAAGGTGTTGGTTCTTCATCTTTCTCGCATTCAAGTTCATCTTTCTCACACTCTAGATCAGCTTCACATTCCGCATCTTTTAAGCATTCTGGTTCTATTAAAGGTTCTGGCACTGCTGCAGACTCTAATGAGTCTAAAGGTGTTGGTTATGCTTCATCAGGTTCTTCAACAAGTGTTGGTCTTTCATCAGGTTCTGAGGCCTCTGGTTCTTTAAGAAGTTCAGGTTCTTC
>JAGYYJ010001048.1:0-39333 GCA_019671005.1 Hibiscus mutabilis | reverse complement strand
AACCTAAATCTTACTATGGCGTCAAATACTCTTTTTCAACAACTAGGAGAGCTAACCCCTGAAGAACAAGGTGTGATTTTCACCCCTACGCTGAATTAGGAAACCACCAGTGAAATAGCAAACTTCTTCTTATCGGGAAGATAATATCATCCAAGCACATCGATGATCAAGCAGCAGCTCGAGTTTTTCAAGGCATATGGAAAAAAGATAAAGTGGAGTCCATTTCAATCCTGAAACCGAACTACTTCCGAATCAAATTCTCTGATGAAGTAAATCGAAATGACATCCTGAAGAGAGGTCCCTGGACCTTCAAGGATGAGTGGCTTACCCTAGCTCCATTCGACCCAAAGATCAGCATTGATGATTACACTTTCACGAAGATGAATATATGGGTACGCATACATAGTATTCCAGCCGTCCTGATTGACAATGAAAAAATTGCTCATCAAACTGGCGGTTCAATTGTATCCATTATAGGATCAGTTCTTAAAACTAACACTCGTCGCATTGATCGAAATATGGTTGACGACCTTCGAGTAGGAGTCATTCTCGACGTTACCAAGCCCCTTCAATGCTGTGTTGCCATTGAAGGATCCAGACCAAAGCCAAAAATATGTCCACTACAATATGAGAGACTTCCCTCTCTATGCCATGGTTGTGGTCTCATTGGCCACTTGGTGGGCTCTTGCCCAACTTTCAAACCTGCAGCATCTACTAATACGCCATATGGAGATTGGCTCCGCTACATTCCACCGAGAAATCAAGACAACTCTTTACGCTCTAAGGGGCGAATTAGATATCATGATGACAATTCCAATACTGGTAAACATTCAATTATTATTATTTTTATGCTTCACTATACATAAATCTTAATTTAATTTTTCTACCTTTAGATAAAGGTAAATACACACCATCTACATCGCATGAAGATGCTAAGAAGGAAAATGATGAAGGCTCATTTCCCCCAAATCAACACGATAACTCTATGGATGCTGAATCCTTCAGCAACATTCCGGAGATACGGTGGTAGCTCAATCCTGGTGTCCACTCACCTATTGCGACAACTGTCGCGGTCACTGCTGCTACCAATCCTGGCACTCAATCACCCGTTGCAATTAGTGAAGACGCTGCTGTGCAAGCTGCTACTATCACCACCGCGCCAATTACAGACAAAAATACAATAGTCACTACTGCTACTTTGACTGACATAGGCCTAAATGATGCGGTTGTGAGCGCTAAAACATTGAACCCAATTGCTGCTGCTCCAATCAATGTGCTTCCAACCAAGGGAAGTAGATCCAAGGCCACAGTAAATCTAAAACTTGGCAAAGAAATGTGTAAGTCGTTCCTACCAACAACATCTATGCTCTTAGAATTTGATGATTGGTTATCTAAGGAGTCACCATAACATGCAGTTTCTAACAACAAAGGATCTATGGTTTCGACCCCTTGCAGCACCAAAAGATGCTCCCCTATGAATGATGCTATCAAGCCTAAGAGATCTCGACCCTTACCACCTTCTTCAAAAGACAAAGCTAGGATGAGCAGGGAAAAAAACTCTCCGACGGAGGTTGATGTTCAACCCCACCGAGGGAAATAATTCTTCTATGTTGGAACTGTCAGGGTCTTGGCAAATCCCAGGTAGTTCAAGCTCTAGGTCGACTTGTTAGAAATTTTAATCCTGATGTTTTATTTCTTAGTGAAACCCATCTTAATAAATTCCAATATGAACGTACCAGCATCACCCTTAATATGCAAGGATGCTTTCTTGTAGAAAGTAGTCCATCTTGCTCTGGTTTGGTATTACTTTGGAATAATAAAATAAAAGTTGATTTGCTCTCGTACTCGGATCATCATATTGATACTGTTATCCATGTAAACAATTCACAATTCCATTTCACTGGCATCTACGGCTATGCTGAAACATCTCAAAAAATTAAAACTTGGCAATTAATTGATTCTTTAAACTTCTCTTTGAACTTCCCTTGGTTAATTGGAGGAGATTTTAATGAAATATTCTCTAACAACGCAAAACAAGGGGGTTGTCGTCGAGCACAATCACAAATCAATAACTTTAGAGATTGCCTACTTCATAATAATATGTTTGATTGCAAATCGGCTAATGGTTGGTTTACTTGGACTAAATCAGGTACTCAAACCCCTACCATTCGTGAACGACTCGATCGATTTGTTGCTAATCCAGTATGATTTAATGTTCATACTACTTATCGAGCCACATCTGAATTTCATGCAAAATCTGATATGATCTCGACTATGAGTTTTGAATCATATATGTGAATGCCCGATCGTGATTCTAGTAAGAACTCTGCAGTGCTTTGAATGTATTCTGAAATTACTCAAACAACAATGTAAGTAGAAATAGATAAATAAGAAATAGAAATAATGGGATGAAAGATATGTAGAAGGGGTGTAGGAAGAGTGATAGTTGTGATTATGGAAGAAAAAAAAATAAAAGATGAAAATGTAGGTGAAGATGATGGGGTGTTGGCGTTAAGATGAAGAAATTCAAAGGATGGATTGTGACCCCTAACTATAAAGAGTTAGGAACCAGCAATATAATAAAGTGGAAATGAAGTGGTAGGATATGGAACGTGACCCACTAGCTATAGATGAGCTAGGAACCAACGCTATAACAAAAGGGAAATGGATGAAGACTACAAGACTAACTTGAAGCCGATAAAGTTCCACAAGAGAACAAGAATGAAAGCAATCTTTCAAAGATGTTTTATATATTCAAAAGTGTGTCTTACAATGATCCTAAAGATGCCTATTTATAGTAGAAGTAGGCAGAATATGAAAAGGTGTTACAAGAAAGATGAATGCTCATCTTAATGCACTTGAATACACATGAATGCTTTGTCCTTTCTTCTCATCTTCAAAGCTGATTAGTTTAGACAAATTGAGGTTGAATTTAGTCATATTTTCGTCCAAATTAAGAAGGACTCTTGGGCTGCCTTGTTTTGCTATCATATGAAGAGAAAGGGGATGAATGTGGACAAGGATGAATGTAGACATCCTTGCTGTCCAGCTTAAGTGCAACTCTTCATCTTCCAAGCTGATTAATATGACTTGAATGTCATAAAAAGGTGAGTTTCATCCAGCCTTCATTTCATGTCTCCTCAATGAATTTTGAAACCCCCACTTGAATGGTGATAACATCAACCTTGAATGCCTTGAATTTGCTGAATTAAGATGGCCATCAATTGCTTGTCTCTTGGTAGAAGATGAAAGAACTCTTCCTTGGCTCAAATTCATTCAAATCATCCATGCATAAAATTCCCGTAATAAAAATTTCAGCCTGCACTGTCTTGATAAATCATTCGTATCTCAAGCTCCCGATATCGGATTGAGGTGATTCAAAAGGCATTGGAAAGCTAAGAGATGGAGGAATAACGTCCAATTGATTTCTGGATCCAAACACGTCTGTATCGCATCCAGAATTGGAAGACATTCTGCTGATATTCTTGCAATCGTAAAACCGTTCATCTTCCCTCATGCACCTAGACACAAAGGTAAACTTTATTCAATCTTTAATTGAAAACATGCATGTAAACAATTAAGAGTTAGTTTAATAAATGAGCTAGTTTGATGAATGAACTAGTTTAATTAATGAACTAACTTTATTCAATGAACTAATAATCTTGAATGAACTAGTTTAATCAATGAACTACTTAGTTAAATGAAGTGTATAACTAAATGAACTACATGTTTAAATGCAACGCATGCTTTAATGAACAACATGTTTATTGAATGCAATGAATGTTATGCAAACTTTAAATACTCATGCAAATTCATGCATAAGCAAAGTAAAGTGTTCCTCCCTTATTATTTCTTCTTTCTCACGTCCCAAGCTTGATGTAAACATATTTTCCATGGTCGCTTGGAACTCCTTGGCCCTTGCTCGAGTAATGGGGCCACCTGGTACTTCTCTGGGTCTTTGCCATTGACGTTCATATCAGTCCCTCCCTCTTTAAGGCGATTTGTCCCCAAATCGTCATCTACATCATAAGGAGATAGGTCAGCAACATTGAAGGTTGCACTAACATTAAACTCACCGGAAGATCTAATTGATAGGCATTGTCATTGATCTTCTTGACTATTTGGAATGGTCCATCTCCCGAGGCATTAATTTGGACTTTCGTTGAGCCGGAACCTTTCTTTCCTCATGTGCAGCCACACCCAATCCCTCGCTCAAAGGAAATTCGCTTCGACCCTTATTTGCTTGCTGCTCATATTGCTTGGTTCGTTTTTCAATGTTCTCCCGCACTTGTTGATGAAGCTTCTTAACAAATTCAGCTTTATTAAGTCCATCTTTATTCACAATTTGATCAGCGGGTAATGGTAACAAGTCTATCGGTGTTAATGGATTGAATCCATACACCACTTCAAAAGCGCGTCCCTGTAGTACTATGGATCGAACGGTTGTATGCAAACTCCACATGTGGTAAACTCTCCTCCCATGTTTTCAAATTCTTCCTAATGATGGATCAAGTAACATAGAAAGTACTCGGTTCACCACTTCAGTTTGGCCATCCGTTTGAGGGTGGCAAGTGGTGGAGAATAGTAACTTAGTACCAATCTTACTCCATAGGGCTCTCAAAAAGTGACTTAAGAACTTCACATCCCGATCGGACACAATAGTTCTTGGTATGCCATGTAACCTTAAGATTTCCCTGAAAAACAAAGTAGCAATATGTGAGGCATCATTAGTTTTGTTACAGGGAATGAAATGAGCCATTTTGGAGAATCTATCCACAACTACAAAGATGGAATCTTTGTTATTCTTGGTACGTGGAAGCCCTAGCACAAAATCCATTGAAATATCCATCCATGGTGCTTCGGTATGGGTAGTGGTGTGTAAAGTCCATGTGGCATGACTTTAGATTTGGCCTTCCTGCAAGTGATGCATCGCTCACACAACCTCTCCACATCTCGTTTCATTTTAGGCCAATATAGGTGCTCTTGAAGTATAGCCAAAGTCTTTGCTATCCCAAAATGTCCCATTAATCCTCCTCCATGAGCTTCCTTAGTTAGCAATTCACGCATGGAACCTTGAGGGATGCATAGTCTTCCTTCCTTAAATAGGAAACCATCATGCTTATAGTATTTTTCAATTGACCCTTTCTCACAAGCTTTGTAAATCTCTCCAAAATCAGAGTCGAGACATATAAGTCTTTAATAAAAACAAAACCCAATAACTTAGATTCCAAAGTGTTTAAAAGAATATACCTCCGTGACAATGCATCGGCAACTATATTCTCCTTACCTTTCTTGTACTTGATAACATATGGGAAAGTTTCAAGAAACTCCACCCATTTGGCATGCCTTTTGTTGAGTTTATGCTGCCCCGGATATGTTTCAATGCCTCATGATCAGTGTGAATGATGAACTCCTTAGGCCAAAGGTAATGTTGCCATGTTTCCATTGCCCTCACAAGAGCATACATCTCCTTGTCATAGGTAGGGTAATTAAGCGTAGCTCCACTTAATTTTTCACCGAATAGGCTATAGGACGTCCACCTTGAGACAAAACTGCTCCAATTCCTACACCGATGCATCACATTCAATTTCAAAAGTTAGATTAAAATCAGGTAGAGCAAGTAAAGGGGCATGTATTAAACAATCTTTAATGCTATTAAAGGACTTCTCTTGATCTTCCCCCAAAAGAATTTAGAATTCTTCTTAATAACACTTGTTAGTGGGGCGGCTATGGTGCTGAAGTTGGGGACGAATCTTCGATAAAAACTTGCAAGTCCATGGAAGCTCCTAACTTGAGAAATGCTTGCTGGTCGTGGCCACTCTTCAATGGCTTTAACCTTCTCTTTGTCCACCTCCAAGCCTTCAACTCACAACGAAACCTAGGAAAACAACCCTGTCAAGACAAAATGTACATTTTTGTAAGTTAGCAAACAGTTTTCCTTCCTCAAAACTAGCAAAACTGACCTTAAATGTTGAACATGTTCTTCCATGGTTTTACTATAGATTAGAATGTCATCAAAGTAAACCACACAAAACTTACCCAAGAATGGCCTAAGAACATGATTCATTAACCTCATAAACGTGCTTGGAGCATTAGTTAAGCCAAAAGGCATAACCAACCACTCATAAAGGCCTTGCTTAGTTTTGAATGCTGTTTTCCACTCATCACCTTCCCGCATTCGTATTTGGTGGTAACCACTTTTAAGATCAATCTTGGAAAAGAGGTTAGAACCACTAAGCTCATCTAACATGTCATCTAAGCGAGGAATAGGGTGACGATACTTTACCGTAATTTTGTTTACCGCTCGGCAGTCCACACACATGCGCCAAGTTCCATCCTTCTTTGGCACAAGTAGAACCGCACGGGCACATGGGCTAAGGCTTTCCCTCACGTAGCCTTTTGACATCAACTCAGATACTTGCCTTTGCAACTCCTTAGTTTCTTCGGGGTTTTCTTGACACGCTGGTCGGTTTGGAATGACGGCTCCGGGAACAAAGTCTATTTGATGTTCTATGCCACGAATAGGTGGCAGCCCACTTGGTATTTCCTCCGAAATAGGTCATCAAACTCCTGCAATAAAGACACAACAAAAGCAGGCAAATTTTGATCAAGGTAGTTAGTATTCAAGAAATTTTCCTTGTACATGAGCACAAGTGCTTCCTTTGCTGTCATTAAACTCTTTTTCAACTCTCTCTTTTAGAAAGAATGCTAATTTTCCTTCCCTCATTTTGATCACACTCCTTTGCTTTTACCTCCATTTTGTCTCTCTCTCTTTGGCTTTTTCAATTTTTCTCTCAATAAAATTTGGTCTTCATGTATTTGTTTTGGAGAAAGTGGGGCTAAAGTGATCTTCTTTGCTTCATGGGTGAACGTATACGGTTGGTATACCCGTCATGGATCACTCGCCTATCAAATTGCCAAGGCCTTCCAAGTAATAAATGGCTTGCGTGCATTGGAACGACATCGCATAATACCTCGTCTTTGTACTTCCCAATAGAGAAAACAATTCGAACTTGTTTGGTCACCTTGAGTTCTCCTCCATCGTTGAGCCATTGTAGCTTATAAGGTTGTGGATGCTTTGTTGTTGCCAAGCCAAGTGTATCTACCATTAAGGTACTAGCAACATTAGTGCAACTACCACCATCAATAATAACAAAGCATACCTTTCCTCCAACATGGCAACGAGTATGGAAGATATTTTCTCGTTGTTCATTTCCTCCAACGGATTGTACGTTTAGGCTTCTTTTGACAACAAGAACCTCTCCTTCCACGCCATACTCTAATTCTTCTTCTTGATGGCAACATCTTCATTCTCATCCTCTTCTTGTTCCGATTCAACTTCTCCATCATCTTGAAGAAGCATGGTGTTGCGGTTCGGACATTGGCTTGCAATGTGTCCACGCCCCAAACACTTAAAACATTGTATGTCACGGGAACAATTTGGAGTAGCGGTAGTCTTACCCTTGCTGGTTTCGCAATGGGCTTACTTCCTTTCGGTGGTCCTCCTTTTTCGTGGGACGGTATTGGAGGAGTCTTCTTGTATGAACTTTGCCCCCATTTTGATGTTGAACTCCCATAAGATCGTGTGGCACCCTTTCTTTTGAGCTGTTTTTCCACTTTCATGGCCATATGCACCATGTCTTCCATCTCCACATAATGTTGCAACTCGACCACGTTCGCAATGTCCGGATTTAGTCCCGCTAGGAATCTTGCCATTGTGGCTTCTCGATCCTCGTCGATGTTGGCTCGAATCATGGACACCTCCATCTCTTTGTAGTAATCTTCAACACTTCGGTTACCTTGTGAAAGATTTTGAAGACGGTTGAATAACTCTCGATGGTAGTGGGTTGGAATGAATCGCCTTCGCATTACCGCTTTCATTTCATCCCATGTAGTGATAGGATGTTCTCCATTCGTCTCCTACTTGATGTCAATTGATCCCACCATATTAGTGCATAATCCGTAAAACTCAATGGCAGCGAGTTTTACCTTTTTAAGCTCTGAATAGTTATGGCACTCAAAAATGTGCTCAACCTTCTTTTCCCATGCAAGATAGGTTTCAGGATCCGTTCTTCCTTGAAAAGGAGGAATGGTAATCTTGATGTTGCTGAGAGATTATCGTCTACTCGTGGTCGAGCTCTCGCCCTGTTGTACCATGCTATGTTGGGATACTTGATCTTGCACATCATCTACTTCAACTTCTTCAGATACTCCTCATTACCCCTGATTAGCTTGTGAAATTTCAAGCTGGTCTATTCGTTCAATTAGGGGCTCCAATTGCTCTTGGATCATTTTGGCCATTGCTTGAAGCATAGCCTGATTTTGCAAATTGGGAACTCCTTCACCACTATGACAGATCTTTGTGACATGTTAGATAAAGAAACAAAAGAAATTAAACCTTACTAACACAAAATCTCACCTTTCCACTCCAAAGAAAATGCACTCACACTCGTGTTTCACTCGGGTTAGGCTTTTCCCCTTAATGCACACTCATGCCTTTTACCACTCGTGCTTTATTTTCAAGTCCTTTTGGGAACTTCCTCAAGGCTTACAAGTGTCTCGTGGACTTGGCTGAAACAATTCTAGCTTGGTAGGAGAATGATGAATAATAAAAGGATAATGGCTTCAAAAAGAAAGAATTACTAAGAATAGGTAAAGGAATTTGTAATTCAGCAATAAGAAATGATGTATTGTAATTTTTTTAAACAAGAATAGATTGCTCCCTCCCTCTTTAAGATTTTTTTTTTGATTTTTTTGATTTTTTTACTAACCCGGAGAGAGAAAAAATAATACGCTTACTGAATCGTCTAGGCTCGATACCAAATGATATGATCTCGACTATGAGTTTTGAATCATATATGTGAATGCCCGATCGTGATTCTAGTAAGAACTCTGCAGTTGCTTTGAATGTATTCTGAAATTACTCAAACAACAATGTAAGTAGAAATAGATAAATAAGAAATAGAAATAATGGGATGAAAGATATGTAGAAGGGGTGTAGGAAGAGTGATAGTTGTGATTATGGAAGAAAAAAAAAAAGATGAAAATGTAGGTGAAGATGATGGGGTGTTGGCGTTAAGATGAAGAAATTCAAAGGATGGATTGTGACCCCCTAACTATAAAGAGTTAGGAACCAGCAATATAATAAAGTGGAAATGAAGTGGTAGGATATGGAACGTGACCCACTAGCTATAGATGAGCTAGGAACCAACGCTATAACAAAAGGGAAATGGATGAAGACTACAAGACTAACTTGAAGCCGATAAAGTTCCACAAGAGAACAAGAATGAAAGCAATCTTTCAAAGATGTTTTATATATTCAAAAGTGTGTCTTACAATGATCCTAAAGATGCCTATTTATAGTAGAAGTAGGCAGAATATGAAAAGGTGTTACAAGAAAGATGAATGCTCATCTTAATGCACTTGAATACACATGAATGCTTTGTCCTTTCTTCTCATCTTCAAAGCTGATTAGTTTAGACAAATTGAGGTTGAATTTAGTCATATTTTCGTCCAAATTAAGAAGGACTCTTGGGCTGCCTTGTTTTGCTATCATATGAAGAGAAAGGGGATGAATGTGGACAAGGATGAATGTAGACATCCTTGCTGTCCAGCTTAAGTGCAACTCTTCATCTTCCAAGCTGATTAATATGACTTGAATGTCATAAAAAGGTGAGTTTCATCCAGCCTTCATTTCATGTCTCCTCAATGAATTTTGAAACCCCCACTTGAATGGTGATAACATCAACCTTGAATGCCTTGAATTTGCTGAATTAAGATGGCCATCAATTGCTTGTCTCTTGGTAGAAGATGAAAGAACTCTTCCTTGGCTCAAATTCATTCAAATCATCCATGCATAAAATTCCCGTAATAAAAATTTCAGCCTGCACTGTCTTGAGTAAATCATTCGTATCTCAAGCTCCCGATATCGGATTGAGGTGATTCAAAAGGCATTGGAAAGCTAAGAGATGGAGGAATAACGTCAATTGATTTCTGGATCCAAACACATCTGTATCGCATCCAGAATTGGAAGACATTCTGCTGATATTCTTGCAACTGGTAAAACCGTTCATCTTCCCTCATGCACCTAGACACAAAGGTAAACTTTATTCAATCTTTAATTGAAAACATGCATGTAAACAATTAAGAGTTAGTTTAATAAATGAGCTAGTTTGATGAATGAACTAGTTTAATTAATGAACTAACTTTATTCAATGAACTAATAATCTTGAATGAACTAGTTTAATCAATGAACTACTTAGTTAAATGAAGTGTATAACTAAATGAACTACATGTTTAAATGCAACGCATGCTTTAATGAACAACATGTTTATTGAATGCAATGAATGTTATGCAAACTTTAAATACTCATGCAAATTCATGCATAAGCAAAGTAAAGTGTTCCTCCCTTATTATTTCTTCTTTCTCACGTCCCAAGCTTGATGTAAACATATTTTCCATGGCTGCTTGGAACTCCTTGGCCCTTGCTCGAGTAATGGGGCCACCTGGGTACTTCTCTGGGTCTTTGCCATTGACGTTCATATCAAAATCATACCACTATTTTATTATCATAGATATTGAATACATCGACAATCACCAATTTATGTCCAAAGATAACCACTTCCGATTCGAAAATTGCTGGGCTAATAATGCGGAGTGTATTTCTATTGTTCATACTACTTGGGCCACTACTCATGGCTCCACTTTAGATAAAATTCAAGCAGTAGGATCCAACCTTAAGGAATGGCAATCGTACCAAAGATTCACTACTTCAGGTCGTATTTCAGAACTTAACAAACAAATTAACTCCAGTCTAAATCATCGATTATCTACAGTAGAAGTAGAAATTTTCCTTGCAGCAAAATCAGAGCTTAATCATCATCTTATTGCTCAAGAACAAAATTGGGCTCAACGATCCCGAGTTTCTTGGCTTGCCCATGGTGATAAAAACACCTCATTCTTCCATGCCCGTGTAAATGGGCGTTGAAAGAAAAATAGAACTAATATGATTATATAGCTTAAACTTAATTTTAGAACTTCTTACTCGGTTAAAATTCTAACGGGTCCACTGTAAAACCCTTTTAAACATGCACGCCTTAAACCCTAACAATACGGAAGAAAAATAAGATTAAATTTACTTTTATGACTTAAAATATTTAGTTTTGGGCTTTTGAACATGATTATATACCTTAACCTCATTTTTAGAATTTGTTAAATAGTTAAAATTCCAACGGGTCCACTGTAAAGCCCATTTAGACATGCACGCCATAAACCCCAACAAAATGGCCGTAAAATAAGATTAAATCAAATTTTAGGACTTAAAATGTTTAGTTATGGGCTTTTGAACATGATTATATAGTTTAACCTAAATTTTAGAACTTTTTACTCAATTTAAATTCTAATGGGTCCACTGTAAAGCCCATTTAGACATGCACGCCTTAAACCCAAACAAAACGGCTAAAAAATAAGATTAAATCACTTTTTATGACTTAAAATATTTAGTTATAGACTTTTGAACATGATTATATAGCTTAACCTCATTTTCAGAAATTTTTGCTCGGTTAAAATTCTAACGGGTCCACTATAAAGCCCATTTAGACGTGTACGCCTTAAACCCCAACAAAATAAAAAAATAAGATTAAATTTGATTTAATGACTTAAAGTATTTAGTTATGGGATTTTGAACATGATTATATATCTTAACCTCATTTTCAAAAAAATTTACTCGGTTAAAATTGGAACGGCTCCATTATAAAGCCTATTTATACATACATGCCTTAAACCCCAACAAAATGGCCGCAAAATAAGATTAAATCAAATTTCATAAGTTCAAATATTTGATTATGGGCTTTTGAATATGTTTATATAGCTTAACCTCATTTGAAGAATTTTTTCTCTGTTAAAATTCTAACGGGTCCACTATAAAGCCCATTGAGACATGCACACTTATGCGTTAAAATATTTGATTATGGGCTTTTAAATAAGATTATATAGCTTAAACTCAATTTTATAACTTTTTACTCAGTTAAAATTCCAAAGGGTCCACTGTAAAGCCCATTTAGACATGCACGCCATAAACCCCAACAAAATGGTCGCAAAATATGATTAAATCAAATTTTATGAATTAAAATATTTAGTTATGGGCTTTTGAACAAGATTATCAGCTTAACCTCAATTTTAGAACTTTTTACTCAGTTAAAATTCCAACGGGTCCACTGTAAAAGCCCATTTAGACATGAACAAATTAAACCCTAACAGAACGGAAGAAAAATAAGATTAAATCAATTTTTATGAATTAAAATATTTTATTATGGGATTTTGAATATGATTATAATTCATAACCTCAATTTTAGAACTTTTTAATCGGTTAAAATTCCAACGGGTCCACTTTAAAGCTCACTTAGACATGCAAGCCTTAAACCCTAACAAAACGTCCAAAAAATAAGATTAAATCACATTTTATATCTTAAAATATTTAGTTATGGGATTTTAAAATTGATTATATAGCTTAACCTCATTTTTGAACTTTCTACTCGGTTAAAATTCCAACGGGTCCACTGTAAAGCCCATTTAGACATGCACACCTTAAACCCAACAAAACGACCACAAAATAATATTAAGTCAAATTTTATGAGTCAAAATATTTGATTATGGGCTATTAAATATGATTATATAGCTTAAACTCAATATTAGAACTTCTTACGCGGTTAAAATTCCAACAGGTCCACTATAAAGCCCGTTTAGACATGCACGCTTTAAACCCCAACAAAATGGTTGCAAAATAAGATTAAATCAAATTTTATGAATTAAAATATTTAGTTATGGGCTTTTGAACATGATTTTACAACTTAACCTCAATTTAAGAACTTTTTACTCGTTCAAAATTCTAACGGGTCCACTATAAAGCCCATTTAGAAGTGCACGCCTTAAACCCCAACAAAATGGAAGAAAAATAAGATTAAATCAAATTTTATGTATTAAAATATTTAGTTATGGGCTTTTGAACATGATTATATAGCTTAACCTCATTTTTAGAATGTTTTACTCGGTTAAAATTCCAACGGGTCCACTTTAAAGCCCATTTAGACATGCACGCCTTAAACCCCAACAAAATGGCTACAAAATAATATTAAATCAAATTTTACGACTTAAAATATTTAATTATGAGCTTTTGAACATGATTATACAGTTTAATCACAATTTTATAACTTTTTACTCAGTTAAAATTCCAACGGGTCCACCCCAAAATAAGATTAAATCAAATTTTATGAGTTGAAATATTTGATTATGGGCTTTTAAATGTGATTATACAGCTTAAACTAATATTATAACTTTCTAATCGGTTAAAATTCCAACGGGTCCATCGTAAAGCCCATTTAGACATGCATGCCTTAAACCCATACAAAATGGTTGCAAAATAAAATAAAATCAAATTTTATGAATTAAAATATTTATTTATGGGATTTTGAAGATGATTATACAACTTAACCTCAGTTTAAGAACTTTTTACTCGTTTAAAATTCCAACGGGTCCACTGTAAAGCCTATTTAGATGTGCACGCCTTTAACCCCAACAAAATGAAAGAAAAACAAGATTAAATCAAATTTTATGTATTAAAATATTTAGTTATGAGCTTTTGAATATGATTATATAGCTTAACCTTACTTTCAGAATGTTTTACTCGGTTAAAATTCCAACGGGTCCACTATAAACCCCATTTAGACATGCACGCCCTAAACCCCAACAAAATAACAAAAAAAAAAATAATATTAAATCAAATTTTATGACTTAAAATATTTAATTATGAGCTTTTGAACATGATTATATAGTTTAACCTCAATTTTATAACTTTTTACTTAGTTAAAATTCCAACGGATCCACTATAAAAACCCATTTTGACATGCACGCCTTAAACCCAACAAAAAAGACCACAAAATAAGATTAAATCAAATTTTATGACTTAAAATATTTAGTTATGGGCTTTTGAACAAGATTATACAGTTTAACCTCAATTTTAAAACTTTTTACTCGTTTAAAATTCCAACGGGTCCACTTTAAAGCCCACTAAGACATGCAAGCCTTAAACCCCAATAAAACGACCGAAAAATAAGATTAAATCACATTTTATGACTTAAAATATTTATTTATGGGATTTTGATCTTTATTATATAGCTTAACCTCATTTTTGAACTTTCTACTTAAAAAAATTCAAACTAGTCCACTTTAAAAGCCCATTTGAGACATGCACCTTAAACCCAACAAAACGACCACAAAAATAAGATTAAAACAAATTTTATGAGTTAAAATATTTGATTATGGGCTTTTAAATATGATTATATTGCTTAAAATCAATATTAGAACTTTTTTACTAGGCTAAAATTCTAACGGGTCCACTATAAAGCCCATTTTAGCATGCACGCCTTAAAAACCCCAACAAAATGGTTTCAAAATAAGATTAAATCAAATTTTATGAATTAAAATATTTAGTTATGGGATTTTGAACATGATTATATAGCTTAACCTCTGTTTAAGAACTTTTTACTCGTTTAAATTTCCAACGGGTCCACTATCAAGCCATTTTAGACATGCACGCCTTAAACCCCAACAAAACGGAAGTACAATAAGATTAAATCAAATTTTATGTATTAAAATATTTAGTTATGGGATTTTGAACATGATTATATAGCTTAACCTCATTTTAGAACATTTTTTACTAGGTTAAAATTCCAACGGTCCACTTTAAAAGCCCATTTAGACAAGTACGCCTTAAACCCCAACAAAATAGCCGCAAAATAATATTAAATCACATTTTATGACTTAAAATATTTAATTATGAGCTTTTGAACATGATTATACAGTTTAACCTCAATTTTAGAACTTTTTACTCAGTTAAAATTCCAATGGGTCCACTATAAAGCCCATTTAGACATGCACGCCTTAAACCCCAACAAAACGACAACAAAATAAGATTAAATCAAATTTTATGGGTTAAAATATTTGAATATGGGCTTTTAAATATGATTATATAGCTTAAACTCAATATTAGAACTTTTGTCTCGATTAAAATTCCAACCGGTCCACTATAAAGCCCGTTTAGACATGCACGCCTTAAACCCCAACAAAATGGTTGCAAAATAAGATTAAATCAAATTTTATGAATTAAAATATTTAGTTATAGGCTTTTGAACATGATTATACAGCTTAACCTTAGTTTTAGAACATTTTACTCGTTTAAAATTCCAACGGGTCCACTGTAAAGCCTATTTAGACGTGCACGCCTTAAACCCTAACAAAACAGAAGAAAAATAAGATTTATTCAAATTTTATGTATTAAAATATTTATTTATGTGATTTTGAACATGATTATATATCTTAACATCATTTTCAGAATGTTTTACTCGGTTAAAATTCCAACGGGTCCATTGTAAAGCCCATTTAGACATGCATGCCTTAAACCCCAGCAAAAGAGAAGAAAAATAAGATTAAATCAAATTTTATGAATTAAAATATTTAGTTATGAGATTTTGAACATGATTATATAGCTTAATCGCATTGTCAAAACATTTTACTCTGTTAAAATTCTAACGGGTTCACTCTAATGCCCATTTCGACATGCACGCCTTAAACCCCAACAAAATGGCCGTAAAATAATATTAAATCAAATTTTATGACTAAAAATATATAATTATGGGATTTTGAGCATGATTATACATATTAACCTCAATTTTAGAACTTTTTTCCCAGTTAAAATTCCAACGGGTCCATTGTCAAGCCCATTTAGACATGCAAGCCTTAAACCCCAACAAAACGACCGAAAAATAAGATTAAATCATATTTTCTGACTTAAAATATTTAGGAATGGGCTTTTGAACATGATTCTTTAGCTTTAACCTCATTTTTAGAAATTTTTACTCGGTTAAAATTTCAACGGGTCCACAGTAAAGCCCATTTAGTCATTCACGCCTTAAAACCCAACAATACGAAAGAAAATAAGATTAAATCTAATTTTATGACATAAAATATTTAGTTATGGGCTTTTGAACATGATTATATACCTTAACCTTATTTTCAGAACTTTTTACTTGGTTAAAATTCCAACGGGTCCACTGTAAAGCCCATTTAGACATGCACGCCTTAAACCCCAACAAAATAGCTGTAAAATGAGATTAAATCAAATTTTATGACTTAAAATATTTAGTTATGGTCTTTTGAATATGATTATATAGTTTAACCTAAATTTTAAATCTTTTTACTCAATTTAAATTCCAACGCGTCCACTGTAAAGCCCATTTAGACATGCACGCCTTAAACCCAAACAAAACGGCCAAAAAATAAGATTAAATCACATTTTATGACTTAAAATATTTATTTATAGAATTTTGAACATGATTATATAGCTTAACCTTATTTTCAGAAATTTTTACTCGGTTAAAATTCTAACAGGGCCACTATAAAGCCCATTTAGACGTGCACGCCGCAAACCCCAACAAAATAAAATTTAAGATTAAATAAGATTTTATGACTTAAAGTATTTAGTTATGGGATTTTGAACATGATTATATAGCTTAACCTCATTTTCAAAAAATTTTAATCGGTTAAAATTCCAACGGGTCCACTATAAAGTGCATTTAGACATGCACGCCTTAAACCCAACAAATCGGCCACATAATAAGATTAAATCAAATTTTATGATTTAAAATGTTTGATTACGTGATTTTGAATGTGATTATATAGCTTAACCTCAATTTTACAATTTTTTACTTGGTTAAAATTCCAACGGGTCTACTGTAAAGCCCATTTAGACATGCACGCCTTAACCCCAACCAAACGACATCAAAATAAGATTAAATCAAATTTAATTACATAAAATATTTAGTTATGGGATTTTGAACAGGATTATGAAGTTTAACCTCAATTTTAGAACTTTTTACTCGTTTAAAATTCTAACAGGTCTACTTTAAAGCCCAATTAGACATGCAAGCCTTAAACCCCAACAGAATGACCGAAAAATAAGATTAAATCACATTTTATTTGACTTCAAATATTTAGTTATGGGCTTTTGAACTTGATTATTAGCTTAAACTAATTTTTGAACTTTCTACTCGGTTAAAATTCCAACGGGTCCACTGTAAAGCCCATTGAGACATGTACACTGTAAAACCCAACAAAACGACCACAAAATAAAATTAAATCAAATTTTAAGAAATAAATATTTGATTATGGGCTTTTAAATATGATTATATAGCTTAAACTCAATTTTAAAACGTTTTACTCTGTTAAAATTCCAACAGGTCTACTATAAAGCCCATTTAGACATGCACGCTTTAAACCCCAACAAAATGGTCGCAAAATAATATTAAATCATATTTTATGACTTAAAATATTTGATTATGAGCTTTTGAACATGATTATATAGTTTAACCTCAATTTTAGAACTTTTTACTCAGTTAAAATTCCAACGGGTCCATTGTAAAGCCCATTTAGACATGCACGCCTTAAACCCCGACAAAACGACCACAAAATAAGATTAAATCAAATTTTATGAGTTAAAATATTTGATTATGGGCTTTTAAATATAATTATATACTAAATATTAGAACTTTTTACTCGATTAAAATTCCAACAGGTCCATTGTAAAGCCCATTTAGACATGCACACCTTAAAACCCAACAAAATGGTTGCAAAATTAGATTAAATCAAATTTATGATTTAAAATATTTAGTTATGGGCTTTTGACATGATTATACAGCTTAACCTCAGTTTAAGAACTTTTTACTCGTTTAAAATTCCAGCGGGTCCACTGTAAAGCCCATTTAGACTTGCACACCTTAAACCGCAACAAAACAAATGAAAAATAAGATTAAATCAAATTTTATGAATTAAAATATTTATTAATGGGCTTTTGAACATGATTATATAGCTTAACCTCATTTTCAGAATTTTTTACCCGATTAATATTCCAACGGGTCCACTCTAAAGCCCATTTAGACATGCACGCCTTAAACCCCAACAAAATGGCCACAAAATAATATTAAATCAAATTTTATGACTTAAAATAGTTAATTATGAGATTTTGAACATGATTATACATATTAACCTCAATTTTAGAACTGTTCACTCAGTTAAAATTCCAACGGGTCCACTATAAAGCCCATTTAGACATGCACGCCTTAAACCCCAACAAAACGACCACAAAATAAGATTAAATCAAATTTTATGACTTAAAATATTTAGTTATGAGCTTTTGAACAGGATTATACAGTTTAACCTCAATTTTAGAGTTACTCGTTTAAAATTCCAACGGGTCCACTTTAAAGCCTTCTTAGACATACAAGCCTTAAACCCCAACAAAACACAAAAATAAGATTAAATCAATTTTATGACTTAAAATATTTATTTATGGGGGGATTTGAACTTGATTATATAGCTTAACCTCATTTTTGAACTTTTTACTCAATTAAAATTCCAACGGTCCACTTTAAAAAGCCCATTGAGACATGCACACCTTAAACCCAACAAAACGACCACAAAAAATAAGACTAAATTAAATTTTATGAGTTAAAATATTTGATTATGGGCTTTTAAATATGATTATATAGCTTAAACTCAATTTTAGAATGTTTTTTTCGTTTTAAAATTCAACGGGTCCACTATAAAGCCCATTTAGACATGCACGCATTAAACCCCAACAAAATGGTTGGCAAAAAACAATATTAAATCAAATTTTATGACTTAAAATATTTATTTATGAGCTTTTGAATGATTATACAATTTAACCTCAATTTTAGAACTTTTTACTTAGTTAAAATTCCAACGGGTCCACTATAAAAAGCCCATTTAGACATGCACGCCTTAAACCCCAACAAAATGGACCACAAAATAAGATTAAATCAAATTTTATGAGTTAAAATTTTGATTATGGGCTTTTAAACATGATTATATAGCTTAAACCAATTTTAGAAAATTTTACTCGGTTAAAATTCCAATGGGTCCACTATAAAGTCCATTTAGACATGCATGCCTTAAACCCCAACAAAATGGTTAAAAATAAGATTAAATCAAATTTTATGAATTAAAATATTTAGATTATGGGCTTTTGAACATGATTATATAGCTTAACCTCAATTTTAGAAACTTTTTACTTGTTTTAAAATTCAACGGGTCCACTATAAAAAACCCATTTAGACATGCACTAAAAACAAACCCCAACAAAATGGTTAAATCAAAATAATATTAAATCAAATTTTAACCTGAATTTTAAAATTTTTATTTAAAATTCCAATTTTAAAACATGATTATACATGCAGCTTAAACCTCAATTTTAAACTTTTTACTCGTTAAAAATTCCAATGGGTCCAAACTCAATAAAGCCCATTTAGACATAAAATTCAAAACTCCACAAACCCAAAACCCAACAAACAAAATGGTTTGCAAAATAAGATTAAATCAAATTTTATGAATTAAAATATTTAGTTATGGGCTTTTGAACATGATTATATAGCTTAAACTCAATTTTAGAACTTTTTACTCGTTTAAAATTCCAACGGTCCACTATAAAGCCCATTTAGACATGCACGCCTTAAACCCCAACAAAAAATGGTTGCAAAAAAGATAAGATTAAATCAAATTTTATGAATTAAAATATTTAGTTATGGGCTTTTGAACATGATTATACATATTAACCTCAAATTTTAGAACTTTTTACTCAATTAAAATTCCAAACGGGTCCACTTGAAAAGCCCATTTAGACATGCAAGCCTTAAACCCCAACAAAATGGCTCAAAAATAATATTAAATCATATTTTATGATTAAAATATTTAATTATGGGCTTATGATTTTGAACATGATTATACATATTAACCTTTTAGAATTTTTTTCAATTAAAATTCCAACGGGTCACATGTAAAGCCCATTTAGACATGCAAGCTTAAACCCAACAAAACAATAATAGATTAAAAAAAGATTAAATCATATTTTATGACTTAAAATATTTAGTTATGGGCTTTTGAACATTATTCTTTAGCTTAACTCATTTTTAAAATTTTTACTCTGTTAAAATTCCAACGGGTCCACTATAAAGCCCATTTAGACATGCACGCCTTTAAAACCAAACAATATGAAAGAAAAATAAGATTAAATCTAATAATTTTATGACTTATAATATTTAGTTATGGGCTTTTGAACATGATTATATACCTTAACCTCATTTTCAAAACTTTTTACTTGGTTAAAATTTCAATGGGTACTTAGTTAAAATTCCAACGGGTGGGTGTGTTTTTCGTAATTCTCTAAATTCTCTCTCGTCCTCTCAACCCTTCCCCTTCCTCCCCTCTTCCCCTCACTTTGACCTTCTTCATTCCACCAACAGTAGACTTGATTGATCCGCCCTTCACCATCTCTTTTTATTCGCGCGGTGCTTGATTTTTTAAATTAAATTATTGGCATCGAAAAGTTTCATAATCGCTTTGGACCACAAATCTTTCTTTGGGAGGTTGGCGACCTTGTTTCCACAAAGTTTTATCCAATTCCACAACTGGGACAGGTTTTATCCTACAACTTTTGAGAATTGAGGTTTTCGATCACACCCACGTTTTTTCCTATTTCCATACTTGGGCAGGCCATAGATGGATTTTAAATCTTAGTCGCCCTACTACTCTCCTAACTATCATTTTTTCAAAATCAAATCTTTTGATTATGTATTTGGCTCAATTGACACTAGATGTTTTTGGCTCCTTTGTAATATATGCACTATTTTAATATATTTCACGTACTACCAATGTTTTTCAATCATCAAAATCTACATGGCTGCATGATCTAGTTTGGTCCATTTATCTCCTTTTTGATTGTATTGAGAATGCAAATATAATCTTGGTTCCTATCAATATTGACAATTTTCCCTTCTACTGTAAAAATGCCATGGCTCTCACGTACTCACCATTGAGAATGGTGTTTTCGACTTTCTCGAATATTAACGATACCCTTCTTATTTCTCTTTATGCACTTCAAATTACTCTCTTTTCTCTGTAGGAAAGTGTTTATCAGATGCCCTTTGGCATCTAAAATCACTACCTTTCTAAGGTTTTTGTCTTGGCCTTCATGGCCTGGTGGATCTCATTGAATAAAAATATGCCGATACAAATATACTAATGTAAGACCTTTTTTGGATATTATACACAAATCTATCTTACTGAATATTGATATGATAAATCAAATTTTGATTCAAATGGGTTACAGTCCTTGGATCAACCATGATACCAACTCCCAAAAGTCAAATGAATTCTTTTACAACATAACTACTATTGGTTTCTTTACCCATTCCCTATTTACTATTAAGTTCCACTCACATGTCTAATTTATACAACAACTATTGAAATCATTATGATGTCTAATTCAATGGTTTCTTTAAGCGACCAGAGGTGAACAACAAAATTTGTGTGCACACTGACAACTGGGGGGAGTGGCCGCGATCAACTTATACGGTGATTATGAGGATAATGATGAGCTTCCAGTTAGATGTCGCGACTTTATGTTATTAGGACAACCACGATGGGATGAGTCTAAAGTCTGTCTTTACTTTGATAGGGTTGATGCTGACACAGTGCTCAATGTTACCATTATTAATGATGCCTCTAATACTGTCCTTTGGGAGAATCATGACTCTGGCATATACTCGATTAAATCTGGATATTTATATTTACAAAGACCGCATGCGCCTGTTAACAGGCCCTCTCGTCTTTGGAAAGTTATCTATAAACTGCTGGTCCTTCCAAAGATTCATTCTTTTGGATGGCAGTTAGGTCATGATGCTCTCTCATCTGGGCACAAGCTGCAGGCTGCAGGTATCGGCATAGGAATCTACCCGTTGTGTCATTAGAGTCTGGAAACTACAATCCATGCTCTACGTGACTGCCCTGGTGCATCGGAAGCATTACGTTTGGCATGCTTTCCAAACTCCATCATTTACAGTACTTCAGCCTCCACTTTAACTTGGCTTGAGGAAGGAGTGCATGTCTGTCGAT
Organism: Hibiscus mutabilis; assembly: GCA_019671005.1. Lineage (NCBI taxonomy): Eukaryota > Viridiplantae > Streptophyta > Magnoliopsida > Malvales > Malvaceae > Hibiscus > Hibiscus mutabilis. The sequence continues at coordinate 17,313 of JAGYYJ010001048.1, read as the reverse complement.
TCAATCTTTTACGCTATTTCTTACTGTACTTTGGAACATTTGGAATAGATGAAATGATTGGGTTCATAACCATAGACTCCAACCCCCTTCGATTATTGTTATCAATTCGCAGGGACTTTTTCGTGCTGAATCATCCCTGAGGATGTCAGGAGAACCGACCCTTGCTCACCCATGATGGCAGCTGCCTAGAGAAGGTTTCCTTAACTTCTGACCCTCTGACCAAAGTTGATGCAGTGGGAGTTATAGCACGCGATGCTAGCGGTACTGTCGTTGGTGGTCTAGCTCAACTTTTGTCCAATTACACAGATGCTTCCTCGGCTGAAGTGCAAGCGGTTATTGCCGGCAATAGTATGGGTCGTGATCGAGGTTGGTCCAAGATTGTCATTGAGAATGACTCCGCTATAGTTGCTAACAAAATCAATTGGCAGTGTGCTAATATATCTACTTTGAGATCTCTTATTGAGCACACTCGTCTTCTGCTTGCCGACGCAGATGAGTTTAGTGTCTGTTTTGTACCTAGGACGATGAACATTGCTGCCCATACTCCTACTTTTAGGGCTTTACGGACTATGTCCTATGTTTCCTTCTCTTTGGACTATCCCGTGTATCTACATGACATTGTAACTAATGAGATTCATTCTCATCCAAGTTAATACATTTGGGTACTCTTTGCCCCTTAAGTGCTCATTTGGGACCTTTGGGTCAAAAGTGAGGTTAGACGATTTTTTATTGAGGCCTTCCTTTCTTCAAAAAAATTCCAACGGATCTACTGTAAAGCCCATTTAGACATGCACTCCTTAAACCCCAACAAAATGGCTGTAAAATAAGATTAAATCAAATTTTATGACTTAAAATATTTAGTTATTGTCTTTTGAACATGATTATACAGTTTAACCTAAATTTTAGAACTTTTTACTCAATTTAAATTCCAACGGGTCCACTCTAAAGCCCATTTAGACATGCATGCCTTAAACCCAAACAAAACGGCCGAAAAATAAGATTAAATCACATTTTATGACTTAAAATATTTAGTTATAGGCTTTTGAACATGATTATATAGCTTAACCTCATTTTCAGAAATTTTTACTCAGTTAAAATTCTAACGGGTCCACTATAAAGCCCATTTAGACGTGCACGCCTTAAACTCCAACAAAATAAAAAAATAAGATTAAATAAGATTTTATGACTTAAAGTATTTAGTTATGGGATTTTGAACATGATTATATAGCTTAACCACATTTTCAAAAAATTTTACTCGGTTAAAATTCCAACGGCTTCACTGTAAAGCTCATTTAGACATGCACGCCTCAAACCCCAACAAAATGGCCGGAAAATAAGATTAAATAAAATTTCATAAGTTCAAATATTTGATTATGTGCTTTTGAATATGATTATATAGCTTAACCTCTTTTTCAGAACTTTCTTCTCAGTTAAAATTCTAACGGGTCTACTATAAAGCACATTGAGACATGCACACCTTAAACCCAACAAAACAATCACAAAATAAGATTAAATCAAATTGTATGCGTTAAAATATTTGATTATGAGCTTTTAAATATTATTATATAGCTTAAAGTCAATTTTAGATCTTTTTACTTAGTTAAAATTCCAATGGGTCCACTATAAAGCTCATATAGATATGAACGCATTAAACCCAAACAAAATGGTCGCAAAATAAGATTAAATCAAATTTTATGAATTAAAATATTTAGTTATGGAATTTTGAACATGATTATACAGATTAACCTCAATTTTAGAACTTTTTACTCGGTTAAAATTTCAACGGGTCCACTGTAAAGCCCATTTAGACATGCACACCTTAAACACCAACAAAATGGAAGAAAAATAAGATTAAATCCAATTTTATGAATTAAAATATTTTATTATGGGCTTTTGAATATGATTATATTGCATAACCTCAATTTTAGAACATCTTAATCGGTTCAAATTCCAACGGGTCCACTCTAAAGCCCATTTATACATGCACGCCTTAAACCCCACAAAACGACCGAAAAATAAGAGTAGATAAAATTTTATAACTTAAAATATTTATTTATGGGATTTTGAACATGATTATATAGCTTAACCTCATTTTCATAAATTTTTACTGAGTTAAAAGCTCATTTAGACATGCACGCCTTAAACCCCAACAAATCGGCCACATAATAAGATTAAATCAAATTTTATGATTTAAAATATTTGATTATGGGATTTTGAATGCGATTATATATCTTAACCTCAATTTTACAATTTTTTACTTGGTTAAAATTCCAACAAGTGCACTGTAAAGCCCATTTAGACATGCACGCCTTAAACCCCAACAAAACGGCCGCAAAATAAGATTAAATGAAATTTTATGAATTAAAATTTTATTTATGGGATTTTGATCAAGATTATACAGTTTAACCTAAATTTTAGATCTTTTTACTCGTTTAAAATTCCAACAAGTCCACTTTAAAGCCCACTTAGACATGCAAGCCTTAAACCCCAACAAAACGACGGAAAAATATGATTAAATCACATTTTATGACTTAAAATATTTAGTTATGGGCTTTTGAACTTGATTATATAGCTTAACCTCATTTTTGAACTTTCTACTCGGTTAAAATTCCAACGGTCCACTGCAAAGCCCATTGAGACATGCACACCTTAAACCCAACAAAACAACCACAAAATAAGATTAAATCAAATTTTATGAGTTAAAATATTTGATTATGGGCTTTTAAATATGATTATATAGCTTAAACTCAATTTTAGAACTTTTTACTTGGTTAAAATTCCAACAAGTACTCGGTTAAACCCCAACAAAATGGCTTAAACCCCAACAAAATGGCTTCAGAATAAGATTAAATCAAATTTAATGAATTAAAATATTTACTTATGGGCTTTTGACATGATTATACAGCTTAACCTCAGTTTAAGAACTTTTTACTCGTTTAAAATTCCAACGGGTCCACTATAAAGCCCATTTAGACATGCACGCCTTAAACCCTAACAAAATAGAAGAAAAATAAAATAAAATCAAATTTTATGAATTAAAATATTTAGTAATGGGATTTTGAACATGATTATATAGCTTACCCTCATTTTCAGATCATTTTACCCAGTTAAAATTCCAACGGGTCTATTGTATAGCACATTTAGACATGGAAGCCTTAAACCCCAACAAAACGACCGAAAAATAAGATTACATCATATTTTATGACTTAAAATATTTAGTTATGGGCTTTTGAACATTATTCTTTAGCTTAACCTCATTTTTAGAAATTTTTACTCTGTTAAATTTCCAACAGGTCCACTATAAAGCCCATTTAGACATGCTCGCCTTAAAACCAAACAATATGAAAGAAAAATAAGATTAAATCTAATTTTATTACTTATAATATTTAGTTATGGGCTTTTGAACATGATTATATACCTTAACCTCATTTTCAGAACTTTTTACTTGGTTAAAATTTCAATGGGTACTTAGTTAAAATTCCAACGGGTGGGTGTGTTTTTCGAAATTCTCTAAATTCTCTCTCGTCCTCTCAACCCTTCCCCCTTCCTCCCCCTCTTCCCCTCACTTTGACCTTCTTCATTCCACCAACAGTAGACTTGCCTTGATCCACCCTTCACCATCTCTTTTAAAAAAAATTATTAAATGCTTGATTTTGTCTTAAAATTATTGGCATCAAAAGTTTGATTAACAGCTTTGGACCCACTTTAGAAATCTTTTGGGAGGTTCAACGGGTCCTTGTTTCCATAGTGTTTATCCAATTCCACAACTGGGACAAGTTTTATCCTACAACTTTTGAGAATTGAGGTTTTCGATCACACCCACGTTTTTTTTTCTATTTCCATACTTGGGCAGGCCATAGATGGATTTTAAATCTTAGTCACCCTACTACTCTCCTAACTATCATTTTTTCAAAATCAAATCTTTTGATTATGTATTTGGCTCAATTGACACTAGATGTTTTTGGCTCCTTTGTAATATATGCACTATTTTAATATATTTCACGTACTACCAATGTTTTTCAATCATCAAAATCTACATTGCTGCATGATCTAGTTTGGTCCATTTATCTCCTTTTTGATTGTATTGAGAATGCAAATATAATCTTGGTTCCTATCAATATTGACAATTTTCCCTTCTACTGTAGAAATGCCATGGCTCTCACGTACTCACCATTGAGAATGGTGTTTTCGACTTTCTTGAATATTAATGATACCCTTCTTATTTCTCTTTATGCACTTCAAATTACTCTCTTTTCTCTCTGTAGGAAAGTGTTTATCAGATGCCCTTTGGCATCTAAAATCACTACCTTTCTATGGTTTTTGTTTTGGCCTTCATGGCCTGGTGGATCTCATTGAATAAAAATATGCCGATACAAATATACTAATGTAAGACCTTTTTTGGATATTATACACAAATCTATCTTACCGAATATTGATATGATAAATCAAATTTTGACTCAAATGGGTTACAGTCCTTGGATCAACCATGATACCAACTCCCAAAAGTCAAATGAATTCTTTTACAACATAACTACTATTGGTTTCTTTACCCATTCCCTATTTACTATTAAGTTCCACTCACATGTCTAATTTATACAACAACTATTGAAATCATTATGATGTCTAATTCAATGGTTTCTTTAAGCGACCAGGGGTGAACAGTAAAATTTGTGTGCACACTGACAACTGGGGGGAGTGGCCGCGATCAACTTATACGGTGATTATGAGGATAATGATGAGCTTCCAGTTAGATGTCGCGACTTTATGTTATTAGGACAACCACGATGGGATGAGTCTAAAGTCTGTCTTTACTTTGATAGGGTTGATGCTGACACAGTGCTCAATGTTACCATTATTAATGATGCCTTAAAATATTGTCCTTTGGGAGAATCATGACTATGGCAATTATTACTCGATTAAATTCTGGATATTTATATTTACAAAGACCGCATTTAGCATGCACGCTTAACAAACCCCCTCTCGCCTTTGGAAAAATAAGATTAAAACTGCTTTCCTTCCAAAGATTCATTCTTTTGGATGGCGCTTAGGTCATGATGCTCTCTCATCTAAATTTTAGATCTTTTTATCGGCATAGGAATCTACCCGTTGTGTCATTAGAGTCCATTTAAACTACAATCCATGCTCTACGTGACTGCCCCAATGCATCGGAAGCATTTTACGTTTTGAAATGCTTTCCAAACTCCATCATTTATTATATAGCTAACCTCCCACTTTAACTTGGCTTGAGGAAGGAGTGCATGTCCAACGATTCAATCTTTTACGCTATTTCTTCATGTACTTTGGAACATTTGGAATAGATGAAATGATTGGGTTCATAACCATAGACTCCAACCCCTTTTAATTATTGTTATCAATTCATTTTTAGACTTTTTCATGCTGAATCATCCAAGAGGATGTCAGAGAACCGACCCTTGCTCACCCCCCATGGCAATGGCTAGAGAAGGTTTCAAATAACTTCGACCTCTTTACCAAAGTTGCTTTTGAATGGAGTTATAGCACGCGATGCTAGCGGTAAGAACTTTTTTACTCATTTAAAATCTAGCTCAACTTTTGTCCAATTACACATATGCTTCCTCGGCCCTAAGTGCAAAAGAAAATTGCCGATAATAAAATGGGTCGTGATCGGTTGGTCCAAGATTGTCATTGAGAATGACTCCGCTATAGTTGCTAACAAAATCAATTGGCGGTGTGCTAATATATCTACTACTGAGATCTCTTTATTGAGCACACTCGCCTTAACCTTGCCGACGCAAATGAGTTTAGTGTCTATTTTGTACCTAGGACGATTAACATTGCTTTTAAACATGATTCTTTAGCTTAACTCCTACTTTTAGGGCTTTTTACGGACTATGTCCTATGTTTCCTTCTCTTTGGACTATCCTGTATCTACATGACATTGTAACTAATGAGATTCATTCTCATCCAAGTTAATACATTTGGGTACTTTTTGCCCCTTAAGTGCTCATTTGGGACCTTTGGGTCAAAAGTGATGTTAGAGGATTTTTTAATGAGGCCCGTCTTTCTTCAAAAAAATTCCAACAGATCTACTGTAAAGCCAATTTAGACATGCACTCATTAAACCCCAACAAAATGGCTGTAAAATAAGACTAAATCAAATTTTATGACTTAAAATACTTAGTTATGGTCTTTTGAACATGATTATACAGTTTAACCTAAATTTTTGAACTTTTTACTCAATTTAAATTCCAACGGGTCCACTGTAAAGCCTATTTAGACATGCATGCCTTAAACCCAATCAAAACGGCCAAAAAATAAGATTAAATCACATTTTATGACTTAAAATATTTAGTTATAGGCTTTTGAACATGATTATATAGCTTAACCTCATTTTCAGAAATTTTTACTCAGTTAAAATTCTAACGGGTCCACTATAAAGCCCATTTAGACATGCACGCCTTAAACTCCAACAAAATAAAAAAAATAAGATTAAATAAGATTTTATGACTTAAATTATTTAGTTATGGGATTTTGAACATGATTATATAGCTTAACCTCATTTTCAAAAAATTTTACTCGGTTAAAATTCCAACGGCTTCATTGTAAAGCTCATTTAGACATGCACGCCTCAAACCCCAACAAAATGGCCGAAAAATAAGATTAAATAAAATTTCATAAGTTCAAATATTTGATTATGTGCTTTTGAATATGATTATATAGCTTAACCTCTTTTGCAGAACTTTCTTCTCTGTTAAAATTCTAACGGGTCTACTATAAAGCACATTGAGACATGCACACCTTAAACCCAACAAAACAATCACAAAATAAGATTAAATCAAATTTTATGCGTTAAAATATTTGATTATGGGCTTTTAAATATGATTATATAGCTTAAAGTCAATTTTAGATCTTTTTACTCAGTTAAAATTCCAACGGGTCCACTATAAAGCTCATATAGACATGAACGCATTAAACCCAAACAAAATGGTCGCAAAATAAGATTAAATCAAATTTTATGAATTAAAATATTTATTTATGGGATTTTGAACATGATTATATAGATTAATCTCACTTTTAGAACTTTTTACTCGGTCATTGTAAAGCCCATTTAGACATGCACACCTTAAACACCAACAAAATGGAAGAAAAATAAGATTAAATCAAATTTTATGAATTAAAATATTTTATTATGGGCTTTTGAATATGATTATATTGCATAACCTCAATTTTAGAACATTTTAATCGGTTCAAATTCCAACAGGTCCACTAAAAAGCCCATTTATACATGCACGCCTTAAACCCCACAAAACGACCAAAAAATAAGAGTAAATAAAATTTTATAACTTAAAATATTTAGTTATGGGATTTTGAACATGATTATATAGCTTAACCTCATTTTCATAAATTTTTACTGAGTTAAAATTCTAACAGGTCCACTGTAAAGCCCATTTAGACATGCACGCCTTAAACCCCAACAAATCGGCCACATAATAAGATTAAATCAAATTTTATGATTTAAAATATTTGATTATGGGATTTTGAATGCGATTATATAGCTTAACCTCAATTTTACAATTTTTTACTTGGTTAAAATTCCAACGAGTGCACTGTAAAGCCCATTTAGACATGCACGCCTTAAACCCCAACAAAACGGCCGCAAAATAAGATTAAATGAAATTTTATGAATTAAAATTTTATTTATGGGATTTTGATCAAGATTATACAGTTTAACCTCAATTTTAGATCTTTTTACTTGTTTAAAATTCCAACAAGTCCACTTTAAAGCCCACTTAGACATGCAAGCCTTAAACCCCAACAAAACGACGAAAAAATATGATTAAATCACATTTTATGACTTAAAATATTTAGTTATTGGCTTTTGAACTTGATTATATAGCTTAACCTCATTTTTGAACTTTCTACTCGGTTAAAATTCCAACGATCCACTGCAAAGCCCATTGAGACATGCACACCTTAAACCCAACAAAACAACCACAAAATAAGATTAAATCAAATTTTATGAGTTAAAATATTTGATTATGGGCTTTTAAATATGATTATATAGCTTAAACTCAATTTTAGAACTTTTTACTTGGTTAAAATTCCAACAAGTACTCGGTTAAAATTCCAACGGGTAACGTAATGTGTTCCAAAAATGCTCTCAACTCTCTCATCCCTCTCCTCTCTTCTCTTCCTTCTTTTCTTCTTTTCTCCCCCTCTCCCTCCGCAGCCTCCTCTCCTTTGCCGTGCTCCTCCAATAGCATCTCGCCTCTCCCTTTGGCTGGTGCTAGATTCTCGTGCCTTCTATGGTTTTTTGGGTACGAATCAGCTTTGTGCTGCTGGACCAAGCAATCTTTCCCATCATTCAGGTATGCCACTTATCCTTTGAGATCAATAAGAGAGCATTTTCGGACACACTCTCAAATTTTCAGGTTCCAGCTATTGTTTTTACAATGGTTTTTACATATCCATATTATTCACCTACATTTTTCTTTACATCCATTTTCTTATCAACGGTGCATCATTAATAATTTTCAAACTTTTTTGGTGCCCATAATATTAGTTTTCAATCTGTTCCCTTACTATTTTCATGCATATCATTTGTTTTTCAACTTTTTACCATCGCTGCATTTTTTCAAATGTATCCCCAATATCTTTTCAATAGTTGCATTTTCTTCATCCAGCATTACTATACTAATTTTCATGTACCAATTTAATCATTTGCCATCACATTGGTTACCCATGACTTTTTCTATTAAAATTACACTCTTCACCATTAGTCATACCTTCAAAAAATGCTTCTACATCCATCTTTATTTCCTCTATGGAAAAGAAAATATTAGATGCCCTTTGGTATCTAAATCTATTGCCCCAATCGGGCAAATGTCATGGTCTCATTGGCCTTGGTTCTCACAAATTATCCATGAATCTCACAATGATCATTCATATATCCAAAGAGGTTTTATTTTATTATTATGGATATCCACTAATGATTCAATTTCACCATTACGACAATTTCCATCAACACATAATATTGTACTTCTCCATACTAAATTATTTACTGCCTCAATTGGGAATCACACACTTTATTTACTATTTCAAAAAGGTGGTATCCTCATTTGGTTACTACCATATAACCAAATCTTACTATACTCAAAATTTCCATTCATTCACAAAATTCCATTCTCGAATAATAACATTAATAATATTTTTAATAACACAAATGGAATTCGTAATTTTCAAACTCAACCTCAAAAAGGAATTATTTATTTATGGACTCTGTCAACTTTTCAAACTTTACAATATTATAATTTACTATTAACTAAAATAGTCACTCACCTCTATATAATAATAATAATAATAATCAAATTATTTAATCTTTCAATGAGTATCCATAAGGACATTTTTCTACTATGGTCACTATTATATGACAAAATTTTGATAAGCCCACAATTACCATTATTACATATAGTCATTTCCTTTAACAAAAAAATCACCAAATTGTCTTATGATACTAAAGGAATCCTTAAGGACCATATACAATCTCCAATAGAAATTATTCCATTATGGACCCCTACTTATACTCAAATTATACCACACTTACCATCACCATTAATACATACCGTAGCTACTAATTTCGAAATTCAGTTTTGTACCAACTTCCAAATGTCTCTCCCTATTTATAAACTTACCTTCCATAGATACAAACCTACCACTCAAAATAAGGAATACAATTTCCAGGATTCATACCATATTTTACAACTTATTCTCCTACTTCATAACTATAATGTTTGAACTCTTTCCATTATAGGATCCAGTATTTCTTTTAGAATTTCTCTTAATCATTTGAGAATCCCAAAATTTCCCTTACAATTTTCCTTTATACCGTCTCATCTTAAAAAAAATTTTTTGCATTCCTATACTATCTTTTCTAACAATAACACTTCCAGATTGACTTATATTTGAAGAGATTCATAGAGACGAACCTAGTGTTGAATTGGGAACAATGCACTTCATGGTGAAGGGGACATTGTCCTCGGGCACAAGGTAACTGAGAGAGGGTTAGAGTGGATCAAGCAAAAGTTGAGGTAATTAAGCAACTACCGCCCCTAACAAGTGTCAAAGGTATAAGAAGTTTCTTAGAACATGCCCGTTTTTATCGGCGTTTCATTAAAGACTTTTCAAAAATTGCTAAACCCTTATGCTTGTTGTTAGAACATAATGCCACTTTTGCATTTAATGATTCTTGTTTGAGAGCATTTCAGGAGTTTAAAGAAAAATTGATCAATGACCCTATAGTTGTGGCACCGGACTGGAATGAGCCTTTCGAGCTCATGTGTGATGCCATCGACTATGTCGTCGGAGCAGTTTTGGGACAAAGGCATAGCAAGGTTTTCTATGCCATCTACTATGCCAGTCGAACATTAAAAGAAGCACAACTAAATTACTCTATGACCGAGAAAGAATTTCTTGCGGTTGTATTTTCTTTTGACAAATTTAGATATTATTTAATTGGTAACAAAGTTGTGGTTTTTACAGATCATTCAGTATTAAAATATCTCTTGGAAAAGAAGGATGCCAAGCCCAGGCTAATCTGATGGACGCTCTTACTTTAAGAATTTGACCTTGAGATCCGAGATAAAAAGGGCAGTAAAAACCTAGTAGCTGACCATCTCTCACGTTTAGAGCATCATCTTGAAGATGGTAAGACCAATTTGATAAGAGATGAGTTTCCTGATAAGTATTTGCTTGCAGTTAATGCCATGCCATGGTATGCCGATATTGCCAACTACTTGGTAAGTAACATTCTGCCACCAGACTTGGCATACAATGCCAAGAAAAGGTTTTTGCGGGAAGTTAGGCAATACTATTGGGATGAGCCAATATTGTTCAAACAGTGTGCCAACCAAGTGATCAATCGATGTGTGACTGAGGATGAACAACATAACACATTGCATCTATGCCATGCCGCACCATATGGAGGTCACTTTGCTAGAGTAAAAACTGCTGCCAAGGTACTGTAGTCATGATTCTTTTGGCCTACACTATATAAGGATGCCCACGAGTATGCCAAGGCATGTGATCGATGCCAACGGATAGGAAACATCTCTGGCAGACACCAACTACGGCTTCAAAACATTATGCCTGTGGATTTATTTGATGTATAGGGGATAGACTTTATTGGTCCTTTTCCACCCTCATTTGGTAATATATACATTCTTGTGGCCGTGGACTACTTATCTAAGTGGGTAGAAGCTGTTGCTCTGCCAACGAACAATGCCAAGGTCGTTGCCAAGTTTTTACATAAGCATATCTTTACTAGATTTGGCGCCCCTAGAGTGATCATTCATGATGGGGCACTCATTTCAAATGTAGTCTAATTTCTAAAGCCTTGTGCAGGTATGGTATATAGCAGAAAATTTCCACAACATATCATCCGCAAACAAACGGGCAAGCTGAGATTTCAAACAAGGAGATCAAAAACATCTTAGAGAAGATTGTTAATCCATCAAGGAAGGACTGGTCCTTGAGACTAGATGAGTCTTTGTGGGCTTATAGGACTGCGTTTAAAACTCTTTTAGGTAGTTCACCGTTTAGACTTGTTTTTAGAAAACCATGCCATCTGCCAATGGAGCTTGAGCATAAAGCCTACTGGGCCATCAGAACACTTGGCATGGCATGGAGAGCTGCTGGAGAAAAAATGTTACTAGACCTAAATGAGTTAGAGGAATTCAGAAGGTAAGCCTATGAGAACACCATGATCTACAAGGAAAAAGCAAAATGTTGGCATGACAGCAGGATAATGCCAAGACATTTTGAGGCAGGCCAACGTGTTTTGCTATTCAACTCACGGCTTAAGTTGTTTCTAGGGAAACACAGATCAAGATGGACGGGCCCTTATGAAGTTGTAATGCCCTATGCTCATGGAGCTGTGGACATTAAGAACTTGAAGACAAGAGAAATCTTTAAGGTGAATGGCCAACGCTTAAAGCACTACATGGAAGGTGATTAGAACAATGCCAAAGAGGTGATACTCTTGGCAGAGGTAACATGAAAACACGGTCAGGTTTGAACTTTTGTAAATATTAGGTTAGTGTTTCTCTTTTTTTTTAGGTTTTTAATTGTTTTTCTTTCTAAGTTACATGTTTTTATTCCTTTAATGTGCTGAAAGGTTTCCTTTGAGTTGCGTACATTCATTGTGCCAGGAATTGTGCCAGAAAACTGCCAAGGTCACTAGCAGGAGCCAACATTTTAACAGAAAAATCTGCCAGACGCAGTGCCAAAGTAGCTTGGCATGCAGCGGTGCAAAAGATTGAAGGACGAGGGAAAAACCCTAGTTTTATCAGGGCAGTAAAAAATTGAGAGAGTTATTTTTATTTGACTTTAAGCCCTAGCCGCCCAAATTTTGGTTGAAATTTAAATTTCAAATCAATTACCTTATCACTCCAAACTTTACCTTATCTTATCATCTATCATCTATCACCTTATCACTCCACCTATTTTTAAATTAATTCTTTTTATTCCTCATCATTATCCCTAATTACTACTCCCATTAAAACACTCGACCAACCTAAAACCTTTCACTTTCTTACTCTTGCCGATTAATGAAGCCAAAACATCTCTCTCACTTTTTACTTCCTTTTTGATAAACAAGTACAAACCCAAATCATCATTTGCCTTCATCTATCAACATCGTTCCAAGCTTCAACCAGTTTCAATGGCCTCATCGTCTCTTCCCTTTAAAAGATTCTTCAACGAGAAGATCTAGAAAAAGTTCAAAACAAATTTTGCCTCGAGGAGTTTTTCCTACGAGAAGCACTTCAAATTCAAAATGGAGGCAACAACCGACTTCCCTTTAGAAGTTATGTCTACGATTAACTTGCACAAGTGGAGTCTATTCTTCCAGCAAAAGGGGGAGATCTATGCCACCATCGTTTAAGAATTTTATGCACACCTTGTGACCAATGATTCGCCTTTCCTGATGATTAGGGGTAAGTGTATGTGTTTTGATGAGGGTTATATTAATAATATGTTTGAGTTGGGTGGTGCATAATATGAGTATTTTGAGTATATTGATTCGATGACTACTACTAAGAGGAAAAAGCTGCTGACAGATCTGTGTGAACCTGGCACGACGTGGACAGTCTCATCGACGGGCCATCGGACGGTGAAGAGGCTGGCGTTGAAGCCACAAGTGAGAGGCTGGAATCACTTCATTAAGGCAAACCTGTTACCTACATCCCATAGTGAGACGGTCTCGAAAAAAAGGTTGATTTTGTTGCTCTCCATCATAAAAGGGCGCAAGATCAACATTGGAAAGATTATCATAGAAGAGACTTATAAGTGTGCTACGAGAGGTAAAGGTAGCTGGTTTTCCCTTTGCTTATTTCTAACATTTGCATATGCCATGATGTGCCTAGGCTTGATGAGGAGCAAGGCCAGAAATAAAGGGAACGACCATCACTGCGGTCATATGGAGAAACCTCACTGTGGTTGAGCCAAATGACAAGGCCAAGGGAAAAGCGAAAATGGCCACGCCTAAGCCAAAGATGTCAAAAGTTGTGCCAGACACAATGCTTGAGACTGTGCCAAACAGTTCTGTGGCAATGTTGTCTAAAATCTACCAACGCCATGAGATGATACTCAGCAGGATGGAAAAGTCTGAGGAGAGTAATGTCAAGCTACGGCATTACATGCAGGCTAGGGATGTGATAATCAGGGAAACTCTCAAGAAAATATCTCCTGATGTTGTGCCAGAATTCCCAGATTTCCTTGTCGAGCCCTCTACCAGTGATGAAGTCATGCTAGCCAGTTTAGCTAGTCCAGTTATGCCAGTCCAGCCAGTTCAGAGTTTGACGCTACAGTCCCACTATCTCCAGTTCAAGTTGAGTCTGCCAGTTCTGATTCTGAGATTGAATCAAAGGAACCCAAAACCAAGTCTGCCAAGAAGCCTGTCACGCCACTAGTGAAGCCTGCGTAGTCCGATGCCACCGCTACTCCTACCACATCAAACCCTGCCAAGATTGTGGAGGAAGTCCTCTGGGATGTTGGAGCGTCCACTGCTGCAAAGCAAACAATAAAGGGAAGAAAGAGATTGGCCCCTGATCGTGGGCCATTTATAAAGAGAAAGACCCAAGTCACACAAGAAGAAGTCTCCGAAGGGGAGTCCTCTTCTTCCAAAACCCATGTACATTTCATTACAATGCATTCACATGACCATGCATTTTATTTTATTCTGTTCATTTGTATATATGTGTTGTTTCATGCATTGGGGACAATGCACATCTTGGGTTTGGGGGTGTGCATTTCTTTACATTTATGCCATGCATATCATGTTTAATTTCTGTTGCCATGTCATCGAGGTCATTTAGAGTAGATGCATACCGAACCGCTAAAAAAAGAAAAAGAAAATTTTGTCTCGATTTAATTTTGAAAATGTTAACAATTGTTAAGCAAGCTTAATTTTATCCAGGTGTCTGTCCAATGAGGAGACTTTAATCATTAGTTGTCATGTCGTGCCCGCAGAGTAGTATTCCAAGTTTGCTTGGCAATTGATCTCTAGTTTAAGGAATTGAACTTGCACTTAACACGTAAGATGTATCTAGTCCCTTAGCAAACTTAGACGTTTTGAAACTATGCTCAGATTAAAAAAAATGATGCCAGGGTAAAAGAAATAAATAAGGCAGTAATGTCCTGCCAAGGCAAGAAAAAATAAAACTCTCTTCTACCTTAGGGATAATAAGCTACCCGGGGCTTCGTGGTTTGCTCCCTCTTAGTTCTCAAGTCCAAAACCTTGGGGTGTGAGTTGAAGAGAAAGCCTAGTGATGTCTAGATTAATGTGGGGATTCGTGGTATGCTCCCTTTTATCTCTCATGCTAAATAGTATCACTAAGCAAGCTTAAAAGAATGCTAGGAGAAACCCTTGGCAAAAAGAAAAAAAATGAAAAAAATATGAGTTTAGGTAGTAAAATTTGTCTAAGGGAATGAAAGGAAACTTGACGCATATTGCCTACACTTATGCACTCTTCATGAACTTTGACTAGAGTTATATTGATGCGCTTGAATTACTACCTGCTTGGCATTATTGCACTAAGATACCGAGGATAAAAATAGAGCAAAATTCTACTTGCCAGCACGTGTTGGCATTCAACCAAAATTTTGTCGAGGTAACTTTTTCATAGTTTTTGTTTTTATTTTAATTGCATTACTTGAGGACAAGCAATGAGTTAGGTTTGAGGGTGTGTTACCTCTCCAAAAGTACTATTTTTAATGCTAATCTTACAATGCTTTTGCTTGTTTTTAGGTACATTTAGTTGCATTAGGATGTTAGAATCATGCATTTGTATAAGGAGTTTAGAGTTTTGTCTATGCCAATGTGAAGGGTTGTTTTGTTGGTAATTTTGTAGGTTTGGCATAGTATTTGGCCCAGAAAAGCAAAACGGGAAGGAATGCCAGAGAAAATACCGAGTGTTGTTGGCATAGATGGACCAGACAGTGCCAAGCACTGGATGGCAGAGAAGTGAACTTTATGCCATGCTAAGAGGTTGTTGGACCCCAAAAAATTAGGACATGATTAGGCTCCGAAAAAATAGCAGATAAGATGGTGCCAAGACTTGTTGGAAGACTCATTCCAAGCTTGGATGCCAGGACAACGTCGGCAGGATGACGTCAACCTTAGCCTGATCAGCTCTCATTCAAATCTTGATGAGAAGATAATCCCTTATCCTCTAGGCAGTTAGAATTTAAAATTTGAAGAGCTAGTCTTATCCCTTCTTTGCACACCTATTTAAACACCAACCAAGCTAGACTTTAAGGAGGAGATGAGAAGATTGGATCGTGAGGAGTTGGTGTGTGTGTGACGATTGATGACCGGCTGTACATTGGAAGGGTGGTCCGACCAACTTGGACGAGAAGCCTGGATCTTGAAGGGCTGCATCGAGAGACCCCTTCTAGCTCATTCTCTCTCTCAAGTTATTTTACTTTATTTTTAAGGATGATGTATTCCGAAAATGTTTGTGGATTGTTGGTTCACTCCCTCACCATGAACTAATTTAATAGTTGGTGGGGGATGTTTGGTTTTTATGTTGTTTTCATGCTTTAGCTTTTAATAATAAATCTGCCTTGGCAAAGTTTCATCTATTCGGCAAACTTTAATATTTCCTAAATACTCTGCCAAGCGAGAGCTGGCACTATTCGCCTATTGAACCTTAATATCTTAACAGACTTGGGGTGGCAATGAATAAGTTTTCAAATACTAAGGAGATAAGCTTCGAGAGAAGTCTTTCAAGTAGATGAACTTACTTCGGGAGTAAAATCTACCCCATAGGACTATAGATTGGATCTTAATCAATTTGGTTTATTTAAAAACAAATATTATAGAGATATAGGGGTTTTTACAAGATCAATTTAGGGCAATGACCATCGAGAGAGGCTTTGCTACTTTTGAATCTGCTCGGCAAACAATGCCAAGACATGTTGTTGTTAACGGTTGGCACGGCATAAATAGCGTGAAAACCAGACATTCCCTGCCAACGCTCATCATTTATTAAAACACCTTCCTTGCCAACGTCTTTACTTTTCTTTCATTTCTTTACTTTTTAATTATTTTCCAAAACCAATTTCAAATCAAATCAACTTTTTCTTAAGGCAAGTAACAATCAAGGCAATTGAATTCCAAGACAATCTCTGTGGATCGATACTCAGCTTACTAGATGTATTACTTGCAGACCGTGTATACTTGCACGCAAATGACTTATTTTGGCACATTCTTAT
Source organism: Hibiscus mutabilis (assembly GCA_019671005.1). Lineage (NCBI taxonomy): Eukaryota > Viridiplantae > Streptophyta > Magnoliopsida > Malvales > Malvaceae > Hibiscus > Hibiscus mutabilis. The sequence goes on along the minus strand of JAGYYJ010001048.1, from coordinate 561 downwards.
ATTTTCTAATACATATTTTCTGCCACTTTTGCCAACATTTCACCTAGAGAGTCTACAATATGACAAGCTACTTATATAGTTATTAAATGGCATGCATAATGTGAATTGTATAGAACATATTGAAGTATGAACTACTCTAATATGATATGTTTTACATGATATAAATTGGATATGGGTTGCTTGCCATTTAACAAGAATTGGTTTTTAAAGTTGCCTTTGGTAGTAGAATATTAAGTTGGACAATATAGTGGTATACCATAAGAGTTACACTGTATCTGACACTTCATCGTGTCAACAGTATGTGACGTTGATAGTTTGCAACACTTTATTGTGTTGATATGATCGCAACACTTCATTGTGTTGATATGTTCTTGATACTTCATTGTGTCGATAGAAAGGATAATACTTTTAAAGTATGCGACTCGTATATTAGTCACTTGATATTTACCTTGGGATATATGATTACACAGTACAACTATATGATCTTATATACAGACATTCTTGCATTACATATTATATGATTTAATGATTATCATGCTTTTGAAAGTATCATGCTTTACA